>JANJPH010000345.1:0-10820 GCA_030407195.1 [Candida] tunisiensis
CAAGGATGCTAGTGATAACGCGAAGGTGAATAGGGGGCTAGTATCTCAGGCCATCGTGGATGGGCGGCTGAAAACAAGCTTGCAAGTAGACGCTGCGTGGAAGTATGTTAGCGACGCCGGCTCAAGTGCTTCGACAGAAGCTATGGAGAAAGAGTCTGGCGTTGGTGTTGAAGTCACACGCGAGCAGATCGAGGAGGAAGTTGCAAGGTACCTCGACGAGAACAAGTCAGACATCGAGGAGAAGCGCTACAAAGCCGTACCCAGCGTCATCATGGGAGTCAAGAAGATTCCTCAACTGAAGTGGGCCAACCCTTCGTTGTTCAAGCCTGTCATTGACGAGCAGATTCTGAAACTTCTCGGCCCGAAGGACGACCGTGATACGGGGAAGAAGAAAGAACCGAAAAAGGCTGAACCCAAGGCAAAGAAGCTGGAGAACGCTAGCACAGGTGTCATTCCTGTAAACCGTGTTTTCCAGGAGGGCTTCCTGGGCGCCCTTCACAAGCCTGGCGGCAACGAGCAAAAGAACCCTGCAAGAATGGAGGAGCACCTTGCCTTCACTAAGGGACGTGTATTCACGCGGTTCCCGCCTGAACCCAACGGATACTTGCACATCGGCCATAGTAAGGCCATCACCGTGAACTTTGGTTATGCAAAATTCCACAACGGAGAGTGCTATCTGCGTTACGACGACACAAACCCCGAGGCAGAGGAGGAGCAGTTCTTCACTTCCATCAAAGATACGGTGGAGTGGCTCGGTTTTGAGCCATACAAAATCACATACTCATCCGACTATTTCGATGAGCTCTACATGCTCGCAGAGCGACTAATCGAGAACGACTTGGGCTTCGTTTGCCATTGCACCGCTGAAGAGGTCAAAAAGGAGCGCGACATGTGCAACGCAAAGAAGGCTGCCGCAGAGAAGGCTTCTCAAGGTGAGGCGGCTGGTGCTGAAGAAGTGGTCAAGGTCGAGCCTGGGTCGTTCAAGCGGGAGCCTTGCAAGCACCGGAGCCGAACCGTTGAGGACAACCTTCAGGCGTTCCGCGACATGCGAGACGGCAAGTACGGTGTGGGTGAAGCCACGCTTCGCATGAAGCAGCCCCTGGACGATCCAAACCCTCAGACGTGGGACCTTGTGGCGTACCGCGTGCTCGCCGCGCCTCATCATCGTACGGGCGACAAGTGGAAGATCTATCCTACCTACGACTTCACGCACTGCCTCGTTGACAGTCTTGAGAATATCTCACATTCGCTGTGCACACTGGAGTTCGAGCAATCTCGCGTATCATATGAATGGCTCTGCGATGCTGTCGATGTGTACAAACCCCGTCAGCGCGAATACGGTCGGCTCAATATTACTGGCACAATCATGAGCAAGCGGAAGATCGCGAAACTAGTGAACGAAGGCCATGTGCACGGCTGGGATGATCCGCGTCTCTTCACACTGGTTGCGATTCGTCGGCGCGGTGTTCCCCCTGGCGCAATTCTGTCGTTTGTATCACAGCTCGGTGTGACGAAGAACAACAGCAACATCGAGAGTAAGCGGTTTGAAGGATCGGTCCGGAAGTACCTCGAAGATCATACACCTCGCTTGAGCATGATTCTTGACCCAGTACCAGTCATACTTGACAACCTGCCCGAGGACCATTTTGAGGAGATCTCGTTGCCCTTCAAGCCTGGAACTCCCGAGATGGGAGAGCACAAGGTACCCTTCACCCGCAAAATCTACGTCGACCGCTCTGATTTCCGCGAAGAGGCCAGCAAGGACTACTTCCGCCTCGCTCCGGGCCGTTCGGTCGGCCTGCTGAAAGTCCCGCACAACATCAGAGTCACGGACTTCAAAAAGGACGAAAACGGTCGCGTCTCAGAGATCCATGCACACTATGAGAACGACATTCCGTTCGAAAAGCCGAAAACGTACATCCAGTGGGTGGCTGACTGTCCCGATCGGAAGTCGCCAGTTAAGATCGATGAGGTCAGACTTTTTGGACAGCTATTCAAGAGTGAGAACCCTGCAGCGCATCCTGATGGCTACTTGGCGGATATCAACCCTGATTCTGAGGAGGTGGTGCCCACTGCTATTATTGATGTTGGGTTCCATGAGGTGAAGGAGAGATCTCCATGGGTGCTCAAGGGCGAGGAAGGCGTGTCTGGGTCGGAGAAGAAAGGCGCACCTGAGGCTGTGCGATTCCAGGCTATGCGGGTTGGATATTTCTGTCTGGACAAGGACGCCACCGACGAGAAGATCATTCTGAACCGCATTGTTACGCTGAAAGAAGATGCGCTCAAGAACGCATAACGTGACGTACACGGGTTCGCACAATACATTCTAATATGAAATCTTCTCTCTGTGGGTTTGACTTTAGCTTTGGGTGGGGCTGATGTGTTATGAGCAGTGCTGAGGACGGGCAACCATTTCGAACTGAGGCTTGCGGGGGCGGCAGAATGGCCTGAGTTTGCCCAGACATCGCCTGACAGGTGAAATTGTGTGCTTTCTCACGGCAGTTGCAGCACAGCGCAGAGAGCGCTTCATTGATAGCGTTCTGGCTCTCTTAGGGCGATCAATAGAGCAGGGTTTTGCCAGTGTCTCCACACTTTCATTCGTTTCTGGTTCGAACGGATTCGTCAACGCCACAGAGCTGGCTGGGGACTCACTATAAACGGAGGATTGTTCAGAGTGGGCAACTGCGGTGAATTGATCTTCGTGGCTTGTGCGTAGGAGTCTTCCCTGCGCTGAATCCAGGTCCTTCGTCGGTCGGCAGCCATCCGGGATGATCCTGAAGCGTTGCAAATCGAATCGCGGTCTGTCTGTCATAGCTTAGTCGGTTTCGTAAAGTAAGGCACCCGCACGTCTTTCGCAAAAATATATTTGTGGCCAAGTGAGGCGTGCGACTAAGCCTTTGTAGTGCTGAGCAGCGCTGAGGCCGTGCAGATGTGTAGAAGGGGCAGTCGCAAGGAGCAATTGCTCTCAAAGAAGGGAGTAGAACAGAGCATGACAGGTGGCCGCATGGAGGACAAAAAAGACATAGAGAAAGCGACGCTGGTCTGTTGTGAACGTCCTAGACGTTGCCAGCATCCATCTGGTGTGCACGACAGCGGAATGTGTCAGCAAATCCCAGCAGCGGCACAGCCCCACTGCTAAAGCGTCTGGACAGGATTGTTGTGCGAGCACCGTGTCTGAAGGGCCGGGTGCGGTTTCCAGGCCTTCATAGCTGTACAGCGCTTGCGGTCGATGCGGAGATTGGGTCGTCCAGGCGCGTTTGCCTGTTACCTGGTCGACATGGAGCACGAGCGACCTGTCCGAAGGCGCTGTCACAGAGGTCATGCCGTTCGTTCGACGAGTGGGCGACGTCTCGACAATATGAGGCTCAAGATCGCTCGGCTTCTCGCATTATCGCGCATTATCAACGCATAAAACGCACTGAGATCTCCCAGGCAACGCACGGAGGCCGAAACGACGGTGGCACGTGACGCGACGGTGAGGGCCTTGACCCGAGTCAACAACGCTGCTCTCTAGAACGGCCTCGTGGCCGGTCCAGCGAGAATTGGCTCGTGGATCTCGTCTTGGAGGACCGCATTCATGACCCATCGCCCCGCCACAACGGCCGAGCAAGCTTTACCCGGCAGAGCGTGCCCCTCCACGTCACGCGAGAGCCGAGACAAGGAGGCTCGGGGTGAAATTTCAAACAAGCCAAACCGAGCAAAATGTCAATGGCAGCCAAGGTCAAGAGCGTGCTCTCTGGAGATGCACTGGTTTTGGTGCCGGCCGTCCAGAACCCGACTGGCGCCGAGGCTGAGCGGACTTTGCAGTTGGCGTACGTGACCGCCCCACGGCTCACCAGTGGCGAGCAGTACGGTTTCCAGAGCCGAGAGTACCTCCGGACCCTGCTTGTAGGCAAGCAGATCAAGTTCAAGGTTCTCTACACCATCAATGGCCGCGAATACGGCGATGTCGAGGCACCAATCTTCAAGTCGCTGATCGAGCGCTCGCTCCGGGATGGCAATTGCAAGCTGCGCGACGACGCAGCGAACAAGGAGTCGTTCGATCCGGAGCTGGCCACGGCAGAGGAGGAGGCAAAAGCCGCTAAGAAGGGCCTCTGGGGCGGTGCGGGCAGCATTGAGACCGTCAGCACGATTGCAGATCGCTACAAGAACAAAGAGATCGAGGCAATCGTTGAGCGTGTCGTAGCTGGCGACCGGGTGCAACTCCGTGCGATACTTGACAAGAAGACGCATTTCGTTGGTCCCGTCCTCCTGGCTGGGATCCGATGCCCCCGTTCGCCCCCATCTCAGCCTCAAGCATCACAGACTCAGCCTTCACTCAGTGCCACGGAGTCCGGCACGGGGGCGTCGACTAGCAGTGGTGCGAGCATGCCTGGCGAGCCTTTTGGCGAGGAGGCCAAAAACTTCGTGGTCGTGCGTCTACTCCAGCGCTCAGTGAAAGCCGTTTTCCTCGCAGAGTCGAACACTGGTGTGCCAATTGCGCAGCTCGTGCATCCCGTTGGCGAGATCTCTCAGTTCTTGCTGAGCGCTGGACTAGGTCAAGTGGCGGACTGGCAGTCGCAGTTCCTCGGGGCGCAGAAGATGGGTGTTCTGCGGGCTGCTGAACGACAAGCGAAGCTCGCCCGCCTGAATATATGGAAGGACACAGCGCCATCGACGAACCTTGGCAAGCCTGGTGCACCAGGCGCTGTTTCAGGTACTGAAAAGAGCTACCCCGCCACGGTGTCTCGCATCATCAGCGCCGACACCATTGCGGTGCGCCGTGTGGGCGGCTCCGCAGCAGACGACGGCCACGATGAGGAGACTGTCCAGCTGAGTTCCATTCGGGCCCCCCGACGGAACGATGACAAGACAAGGCCGTACATTAACGCTGCTCGCGAGTTCCTGCGCCAGAAACTGATTGGCAAGAAGGTGCAGGTCACTGTGGATGCGATCCGCCCCAAGAGCGAGCAATTCGAGGAGCGGCCACTTGTGACCATGACGTGGAACGACAGGAATGTTGCCAAATTGGTTGTGGATGCTGGGTATGCCACGGTCATCCGCCATCGCAAAGACGACGACGACCGGTCGCCGATCTGGGATGAACTGCTTGAGGCCGAGCAGTTCGCACAGCGCGGCAACCGCGGTATGTTTGCGAAGAAGCCACCGGTCGAGTCCCGAGTGGTTGACGCCTCAGAGAATCAGACCCGTGCAAAGTCTTACGTTTCCAGTCTGGAGCGCCAGGGCAAGATCCCAGCGGTCGTAGAGTTTGTCAACTCTGGTGGTCGCTTGCGTTTGAGCGTGCCGCGTGAGAATGCAACGCTCGTGCTGGTCCTCTCGGGCGTTCGCGTGCCTCGTCCTAACGACGGCCCAATCGGCCAGAAGGCCGCCGACTTCGTGTCTCGTAAGATGCTTCAGCACGATGTGCAGTTCTCAGTGGTGGGCACCGACAAGACCGGTGCGTTCATAGGACACGTTTACATGCCAGGGCAGGCCAACCAGGTTCTGTCTGTGGTGCTCGTCAAGGAGGGGCTGGCGGAGGTGCACGAGTTCTCTGCTGAGCACTCGGGCTACTTCAACGAGCTCACAGAGGCGCAGGCAGCGGCGCAGAAGGCACGCTTGGGAATGTGGAAGGACTATGAGGAGCCGAGCGAGGTGGCAAATCAGCTCGAGCAGACCTCCATCTCCGACGACCCGACGCAGACGGGGCAGCGCAAGTATATCGACATCATCGTTACGGACGTCGCGGCTGAGAGTGGTCAGATCTCGTATCGCCCGCTGTCGAAGGCAGCCGAGCACACCAAGCTGCAAAGCGAGTTGGGGTCGTTCAACAACAGTGCGGCCAACAGCGCGCAATTCAGCTTCGGCCAGGGCCAACCGCGCCGCGGTGACATGGTGGCTGTTGACCTCAGCGCTGTGCCGGGGAGGACGAGCACTGGCTGGGCACGTGGCAAGCTCGTGACGTTCGAGAAGCCTGCGGACAAGTACACTGTGTTCCTGGTTGACAGCGGACGCACCGTTGAAACACAGCTGCGTGCTCTGCGACCCCTGGCTGCGCAGTTCAGCGTGACAAAGACGCCGGCGCTCGCCAACGTGGTCGAGTTGTCGTTTGTGCAGGTGCCGCCGTCGAGTCCGACCGACTATCTGCAGGAGTACGTGGACTACTTGGAGGAGAAGCTGGTGGGCAAACAGCTGGTGGCCAACATCGACGGCCAGGGCGCCGCCGGGGTGCCGTCTGTCACGCTCTACACTGCGGACTCTGACGGCGCCAACGACTCTGTCAACAGCCGCCTGATACTGAACGGCTACGCGCCGCTCAAACGGCGCCTGGCGCCGTTCGAGAAGGCGGAGCAGTTTGCCGCGATGCTCAAGTCCCTGAAGGAGGACGAAAAGAGCGCCAAGGGCGACCGAGTCGGCGTGTGGGAGTACGGAGACATTGTTCATGACGAAGACTAGGCCGGACATAGTATATACAAAACCCTAGCCCTGAAAGCTCCCAATCGGACGCCCAAATGTCGTCATCGCTAACACTTCAGGGGCGGCTCCAAGGCTATTTATCCGGCCAGGAGCCGTCGTCCCGCGGCGTTCCCGCCTGTTCTCCGTAGTCTTTGCCTCGCACGCCCCGTATTGCGCCATATTCGGCGAACGCCGTTGTTCGCATTGCATACATTAACCGCTACGGTTCGTGTCCGGGCGACTCCCAACCTCATCGCTCATAGTACGCCGGGCTCGTACGACAACTTTGCAAAGAAACAGGCCCTGCAAGGACAGATCCGGACCTCAGAGCACCTCGTATCGCCGTCGCGACCGTCAGCACTAAACGCCGCTTTCTCTCTCCCAGCGTCATGCGACATGGGGCAAAAGGACACGCCAAGGATAGCTCTGGCATTGTGAACGAATATCTGGCGTTGCACAAACCCGAGTCTGATCTGCAACGACGGCGAGCGTCGTCGGAAAACAGGTCCATCACCAATAGCTCGTCCTCGGACGACCCCAGTGCGCCCATGACGGGGCCCGACCCTGACACACAGGCGACACCACATCCCACCATCAGCACAACACGGGCAAACCGCAAGTACTGCTATCGGCACCACCCCGACCTCAACTCCCACCGCCAGGCAGACGAGCAGCGGATGGCCGAAATCCAGAAAGCCCTGGACCAGCTGCCCGAGCCGGATCGGCGGGCGGTCAGCCATGTCTGGAGCATCTTCAGCGCTGCTCCAGCACACCAAAGGAACCTGATCTTGGAAGGACTGCTCACGCAGTGCTGCTTCCCGCAGCTGAGCACCGTGTCCGGCAAACTCAAAGAACTGATCCGCATCGACTTCATATCTGCGCTGCCCACTGAGCTGGCGTTCAAGGTGCTTTCCTATCTCGACACTGCCTCGCTGTGCCGCGCTGCGCTCGTCTGCAAACAGTGGCGCCGCCTAGCCGACGACGATGTGGTGTGGCACCGGATGTGCGAGCAGCACATTGATCGCAAGTGCACAAAGTGCTGCTGGGGGCTGCCATTGCTCGACAAGAAGCGCCTGCGGGAGTCGAGGAAGGCCATCCAGCAGCGGGCCGCAAACTACAGCCAAGCCAATGGTGGCGGAGATGAAACTGGTCCGTTGGCGAAGGCCGTGGAGGCTGCCGTACCCAGCACTCAAGAGTCGTGCAGTGGCACTATTGGCATGAAGAGATCAGCGGACGACGCCGTCGATACAGAGACCCTGGCGCTGGCAAAGCGGGCAAGGATGGAACAGCGCAAAACACGGCCGTGGAAGGACGTGTACTCTGAGAGGTACAAGGTAGAAGCCAACTGGCGCCACGGCCGCTACAAGCTGATGGAGTTCAAGGGCCACACCGACTCTGTCATGTGTCTGAAGTTCGACGAAAACTATCTCATAACTGGAAGCTACGACTCCACGGTAAAGGTGTGGGACGTTGATACTGGCCGCCTCATTCGAACGCTGGAGGGCCACGTGCGAGGGGTGCGCGCCCTCGCGTTTGACTCCACGAAACTAGTGACGGGGTCCATGGACAAAACGCTGCGGATCTGGCAGTACAAAACGGGCGTTTGCGTGTGCACATTCCGCGGTCATGAAGAGGGGGTCATATGCCTCGACTTTGACGAGAAGCTGATCGCGTCGGGCAGCGCCGACAACACCATCCGCGTGTGGAACTTTGAAAACAAGTCGTGCTTGACGCTGCGGGGTCACACGGACTGGGTCAACGCCGTCAAGATCCACTCGGCGTCCGGCACGCTGTTCTCTGCGTCGGACGATACCACCATTAGGATGTGGGACCTCGACTCGAAGCAGTGCATGCGGGTGTACGGCGGGCCAGGGCAGGAGGGGGTGAATGGCCACATTGGCCAGGTGCAGGCGGTGTGGCCGCTGACGCTTGACCATCTGGCAGTTGGGCCCAAGGACGAGAAGAACGGGTCCAAGCCAGGACAGAGCAGCGACACGTACCACTACCACCGTGCTGCTGTCGGGGACGTGCCGGGCAGTGGCGCGCCGGAGGACGGTGGCAGCGCCGTGCTCGAGGAGGTGGAGTCGGTCGAAGGGGCGCGGCCGCTGCAGTCGCGCAGCGGGCGCAATAGCTTCTACGATGTTGGGCGCGAGCTGTACGGCAGCAGCGTGGCGTGCGCGTTGGGGAGGCCGAAGGGCAGCACGCTGACGCGAGAGGAGCGACTGCGACGCATGCGGAACCGGCCGACACACATGTTGACGGGGTCGCTTGACAACACCATCAAGCTGTGGGACGTGAACACTGGCAAGTGCGTCGACACGCTGTTTGGGCACGTCGAGGGGGTGTGGAGCATCGCTGCCGACACGTTTCGGATCGTGAGCGGGGCGCACGACTGCCTGGTGAAGGTGTGGGACCTGCAGACGGGCAAGTGCCAGCACACGTTTGGCGGGCACTCGGGCCCCGTGTCGTGCGTGGCCATGAGCGACTCGCGGTTTGCGTCGGCCGGCGAGGACGGCACGGTGCGCATGTACTGCTTTGACGACTTTACGACCGACAGCCGGCTGGGGTCGGCGACGGGGTCGGCGGCGGGCTCGCCGCGGTGAACGGCGGGATATTTATTAGGCATTAGTGTATACAAAGCTATTTTTCATGTCGCTGGCGAGCGTGCTCGGTGACTGCGTCGGACGAGTAATAAGGCGTCCTGTTTGGGGCAATCTGGGGTGGTGGTGATATTCTGCGTCGCACATGTTGAGCTCGAGGGCACGACAAGGGACCCCGGCCGGGGGTCTCAATTGGAGGTGGCAGCTGGGGTCTCAATTGGAGGCAGCTGGGGTCTCAATTGGAGGCACAGCCGGGGTCTCAATTGGAGGCAGCAGCCGGGCGACGGACGCCGTAGCTAGGACGCTATTATTTGGGTGGCGGCGACATTTGGCACGGCAGGGTCGCAGCGGGTGGGGGTCTGACAGGCGGGGCCTGGGTCTGTCACAGCAGAGGGCGGGGTCTGAGCCTAGGACCAGGCTGGTCTGAACCTAGGGCGCAGACCGGCTGAGCGTAGCGAGACTCGCCAAGAGGACCAGCGCGTGGCGCCACGGTCCTACGCACGGCGGCCCACAACACGCCGCGCTGCACGCACGGTCCGTGCGGGTGCCGAGCGCGGGGAAAGGGGCTGGGGACGGGGCGCTGCGACGTCGCATCATCGGCACGCGACGCTGACGCGGGATGCCGGGCGCGCGCGCAGACGAGCAGCGCGGGCTGGGGCAGGGATCTGTAGATTCGCCTGCGCCGAGACAGTGCCTGGCCGTCGTGCGCTCAACAAATGCTTCGGTGCAGGAGCGCCGATCGGAGGGGGAGCGAGGACGGGCAGTCGGAGACGGGGGCGAGGGAGGAGGGGGACGGAGGACAGAGACGGACGGCGAGACGGGGACGCAGGACGCAGACGGAGCCGGAGGAGGACGGACGCGCAGGACAGGGACAGGGACAGACCATGCGCCGACTGGCCCCCACGATCCCTGCCCCATTAATAGATAGGCGAGCAGGGGCGTGGCGGTGCGCCCGCGGGGCCCGGCGATTCCTAAACAGGCCGCGCTGGGCCCAAAGCGGCAGGGCGCCAGAGCCGGCAGAGGCGTCCGATCTCGCCAGCGCCGGGCGAGGCGCGCGCCGGCCTGCTGGCTATCGGCGATGTGGCGGTGTTAGTGGGGCTACGTGTTAGGTCTTGGTAGGTGTTAGACGTAGGCCTAGGTGTTAGGCCTAGGGTCTAGGGCACGATGGACGGTAGGGTCTAGGGTTGGACGGCAGGTCCGGGGGACGGTCTCGGTGAACCAGCGACCGCATGGAGGCTGCGAGTTTCAGCTGCGACGGGGCCGGTGCAGAGCCTGGCCCGGCAGGCAGCGAGGTGCTCAGACACGCGCGAGCCGTCACGGTGCAGCGCGCCGGCGGTGCGACGCTCGCTGAAATCACGCGGGCTGCACCGGCGATGGCGTGGTTTTCCCAGCGCCCAGCCTGCAGCGCCCTGTCTCAGCTTATGTGCGATGAGCGAGCGGCGCAGAAGCCGATGCTGTGGCGGTGGCGGCCGGCCGTGGTGGCCGGGCGGTGAGGTCTGCGGCGGCCGGCGTGAGGTCTGTGGCGGCCGGCACGAGGTCTGTGGCCGTCCATGCCGGTCCGTGGTGGGCCGACCTTGACCGGCAAAGCCGACGCTGGGCACAAAGCCGACGCTGCCCTACAGACAAAGACGATGCCGGCCGCCTGCGCACGTGGCCAGGCCCAGGCCCGCCAGCCGAGGCGCCGTTTTTGGCCAGCCGCTGCCACGGCCGGTTTTGGGTCAGGACGGGTAGGTCAGGGGAGGCGGCGGCGCAGTACAGAAACAAGCGAGCGCGGACGCGACAGCG
>JANJPH010000346.1:0-10784 GCA_030407195.1 [Candida] tunisiensis
GTCAACGAAGAGCCGCAGGTCGAAATGACGTTTGACGACTACGATCACTTCGTTGACGATATCGCTGAGCGCAATGGTGGCGTCGTTCCGAGCTATGGCGGCCCTAGCGGCGTCTGGACACGCCGTGGACCCCGGGCCCGGCCTGGACGCGCCGCGGGCACGCCCGAGGACAGGCCCTCTGCGCTGAACCAGTGTCCCTTGTCCCCCGGCCCTCCGCCTCGCCTGCATGGAACAGCCAGAGGGCCGCAGGCCGCCAGGTTTCAGGTCTCATGCCGCCCGGCGAACACGGCAGTTCCAGACGAGGCTGTGCCTGGGCCTGCGCTGTCCTTGTCCTGGGCGCGCCGTGCTGGCACGACGTGCTGGTCCGGCGCCCGCAGACCCCGCGATCTCGCAGCCGATGGCCAGCCTACAGCATCCAGCGCGCGACACACGATCGCTAGCCAGGGATTCGCCCTCTGGCGGGGGCCGACACGATCGCCTGGCCCCTATCGCATGACCACGCGGGCCATGACGCCCAATCGCCATACCCGAGGTCACGGACGCCAGTGGTGGTCCCACACGGACGCCAGCGGGCCAACGCCCGAGCAATCAAATGGCCGGAGCCAGATGGCCTCGCACCGCGGCCCACGGCCTCAAACACAGACCAACACCCCACACCCGGACCCCAAACCCGCCCTGCGTCCATTGTCTCTGCACAGCGCACAACCAAAATGCGGAGGAGAATCCCAACAAAAATATCGCGGCCCCAATGCACCACCGTTGTCGCTGGTGGCCATGGCAGACAGCGCCAATATAAAGCAAAATCCCCGGCCACGGCCCGCCCGATCCCCCCCGCCGTGACCATGGACTACCTGCGCCGGCTCCCAGAGAAGGTCACCACCAACGTCATTGACTTCATCGAGGACAGCCAGGCCACGTCCCTCGCCGTCGGCTCCACCTACACCCGCCTCCACGAGAGCCGGTTCAAGGAGGCATGCACCGAGGAGACCTTCAGCAGCCTCATCCACTCGACGCCGTCGCGCGACAAGGACTCGGAGCTCGCCGAGGCCGAGAAGCTCCGCATCTCGCCCGTTGAGAAGGCCTACCGTCGAAACTACAGGTGACCACAGCGACGAACGACATGACGAGACTACGCACGTTTTCCACGACGCTTGGCTAGCACAAGTTCACTCTGTCACGACCTGACTAGCACAAGTCACGCTATGACGACACTTGTTTGGCACAATTTCACGCTTTTTACGACACTTAGTTAGCATATCTGCATTAATATAGGCTCAACTGCCCTGGCCCTTCGGTCGTCCCTCGCTCTCCAGAATCTGCTTGAGCACCAGACGGCCCGAGAGCCGCTGTCGACCCCGCTCGGGCCGCCCCTTGAACGAGTCATCGTAGACCGCAACGGCGAGCATGTCCGCCTGCGGCGCGACGTCCATGGCCACGACGCTCGGCTCGAAGCTGGAATACTGCCGGAGCCGCTTCTTTCCCAGATGATCCCACAACGCCACCTTGCCGTCCGCACCGCCCGAGTACAGCGTTCCGTAGACGGGGTGGAAAGCCAGTGCATGCACGGGATGCGCCACGTCGACGCCGTTTTCGTCTGGGCTGCGGTGGCACCGGAACGCATACCGCCTCTGCTGCACCTCTGACGACTGGTCAAACCATTCTACCGCCACCCTTCCCTCCACGCCGCTCATGGCGAAGCCCTTGCCGTCGGGCATACACCGCAGGGCCCGCGTCATATGGTGCAGCGCTGACTCCTTGACCTGGACGGGCCGATCCAGCTTCCTTATGTCGAATATCTCAATTTGCCGTTTCGAGAGGCCTGCCACGATGTAGTTGTGGGCCACGTCCATGGCGAATACTTTGCCCCCGACCGGCACGAAGTGCGACTCAGACGAACCCCGCCCGTCGGCGATTTGCAGTGTGCCGTCCCACGATCCACTGATCACGGCGCCGCTCTCGCGATGGGTAAGCATTGACTTGATGGCTTGGCTGTGGTCAGAGCCGACCTGCTGACTCTGGCCCGTCACGATGTCGACGGCGTGGATGCGTCCTTCGAGGCCGCCGACGCACAGCACCCGCTGATCCTCGCTCCAGCACGCGTCGAGGAGCGGTGCCTTGTGGGGTATTTGCCGGATGGGCTTGAGGGACTCGGACACGTTGTAGACGGTGACGCTCGAGTCCCATGCGGTGGCGGCCAGCAGCGACGGGCCATACTGGTTTTGCGAGAAGCGCACGCTGCTCACGAGGTCCACGGGTGCGTCTTCGAGCTCGACTGTGTCAGCGTCTGTGTGTCCCTTCTAGGGCCCTGTTGCCACTCACCTACGCTCATTGCGGGTTGTGTGTGTGGGTGTTGCGCGCTTCCCGATTGGGACGCAACGTAAACAGAGCGGTCGTCCCAGCAACTATCGCCTTCCTCGATAACGCCTGTCGCCCTGGCAACTATCAGCGCAGGGTAAACCGCCCGCCATTTACGATAACGAGTCACGTGAACGCAACCACCAGCCATCGAACCGGACGCCAAAACATCAGCAGCGCGCGGCCTCGTGAGCACGCTGTCTCACCTAGTCGAAACACTGTCTGGCTACCCCGGACTCGCCCACATGCTCGATTGGCTGCCCGTCAGCCGCCTCGTCAGGCCCCAGATCTCGCGTTCCGCCGCCATTTCGCAAAGCAATGTCTGAAGAACCCAGTGAATCCAAGAACCTGTGGAACACCATCAGCCAGAGCATCTTCCAGGGTCCGTCCGAGTCACGGGAGCCGCCAAGCGCGAGCACAAGGTTGGAGCGCGCACGGCTGAAGAACCGCAAGTCACAGACACAGCTAGGGGACACGGCATGTGAGACACGGGCCGATCACAGTCACGTTAACACCGCGACGCAGCGCCTGACCCCCACTAGTGGCATTAACAACAAAGATGGCAACCACCTGGCCCCTGCCACGCAGCAGGTGACCACCGAGGGCACGGCAGGCGAAATCGACAGCCCCTCGGCCCAGTTCTCCGGCACAATGCAACGGCAGGAGGTGGCAGTGCTGCCGCCATCCAGGGGCCACCATCGCAGTTCGCACAGCGGCAGCAGCCATGGATCCGGAGGTTCAAGGGATAGGGACGGCCATAGGGATAAGCCGCCACCATCGCCGTCGCCGTCGCCGTCGCTGGGGAGCTCGCTGACGGAGAAGATCATTGACAGGCTCATCACACAGGCGCTGCCATCCATTGATGTGAACACGGTAGCAAACCGCATGGCGTACCAACGCGACCAACCGCAGTTCAGTGTCGCCGTCATGGGACGCAACTTCAGGCAGATGAACCAGCGTTTGGGCATTGTTTTTGAGACGTTTGCCGCCATTGGTTACGTTCTGTCGTGGAGGAGGCCCTCGCTGACTCTGTCCATGCTGGCGATCTACAGTTTCATGTGTCTCCATCCCCGGATCATACCCACCGTCCCGATTCTCTATGTCCTCATCAACATCATGACCCCGTCTTACGTTGCGAGGCATTTCCCTGATCCGAACGAGCCTTTACGGCCCCTGCTAACGCCTGGACCACCGCTCACCGATGCGCATCTCCCCAAGCCTGTGCCCGAGATGTCGCGTGAGTTCGTACTGAACTTAGTGGACATCCAGAACAGCATGGTTCACTACACCGTGGCCTACGACGCAGTGGCCTCCATTCTTCGAAAGGTTGCATACTTTCAGGAGGACGAGAGCTTGTCTTCGCTCTTCTATGTCTGCTTCCTGCTGGCTGCCATCGCGTCATTCTCATTATTGCCACTGGTGCTGGCTCTGCTCCCTATCCGATTTCTGTTGGTGTGTCTAGGGTGGGCGGCTGTCTTGGCCCTGTCTCCAGCCGTAGCCGAGTGTGACTCGCCTCTCCTCACTAAGCAGGGCTGGTTGGATATTTGGGAGCACGACATTCGCCATCCGTGGTGTAACCGCCGGTGGCTCCGCTTCGGTCGCCGCAGACCAGACTCCTCTCCCGAAGACCTCGCGGCGAAGCCTTTAGCTGCTTCTTCGGCTGCTTCTTCGGCTGCTTCAAAGCTACACAACATCCAGGCCAAAGACGAAGAAACGCGCCGCGGCTCAGCCAGTAGTGGTAGCAGTGCGGGCAGCGGTACCTCCGCGAAAAGCTCTTCAACCGGCTCCTCCACGGACAGCTCTGAGATGCCAGATTCTCCATTGCCGTCTGATCTCGGCGCGGACGTGCCCGAGTTCAAGCCGCTATACAAGTTTGCGCACGGAGAGTTTGCGATAAGCAGTGTGCTGCCGCAGCGGACGGTTGAAGTTTTTGAGATCCAGCATCACAGTGCCGCTAGCAGCAGCTGGCGACCGGCATGTTTCTCGTCAGGGCCCTTTCTTCCCATGACAGGAGAACGCCTTGGGCGACGTGAGACAAAACCTCGTGGGGTACATTCCCTTCAGGACGTTCGCGCACCGAGGGAGTGGGTGTTTACTGACAACTCCGAGTGGGCAATAGATATGGATCCGCCTCGATCGTGGGTTCGGGGTCGTGCGGTGTCGCAGACCATAGACATAGACGAGGGAGAGAAATGGGTGTACGACTATGACACGGAAGGGAAGAAGAGAGGCATCTACCGTCGACGACGCTGGGTTCGCAACTGCTCACGCAAAGTACACTCGTGATATTTATTCCACTCTGCAAAAAATGTATCATATATTACTCTATCATGCACACTATGACAAAAGATTCAACCAACCCACCTTCTCGCCGACTTGAAGAGCCGAAGCCAAGGGCCCTCCGTGAACTGGTCGGCAGGATACCAGCTGTTGGACTCTAGAGTAGTAACTCTCTCGGGATGAGGCATCATTGCCAGCACGCGACCGTTCGGTGAGCGAACACCCGTGACACCGTCCGCGGACCCGTTCGGGTTATACGGGTACTTTTCGGTGATCTTGCCGTAGTTGTCGACAAAGCGAACCACAGTCAAGTTCTCGTGCGCGAACTTCTTCGCCTGCTCAGGAGTGGCCCACGAGGCGCGTCCCTCATGATGCGCCACCGCAACCGGGAACTTAGAACCGCGCATCGAATTGAAGAAGATGCACGGTTCTTTCGCTTCGTCGATGATCTCGACCATGCTCGTTCGGGACTCGTACTGCTCACTGGCGTTCACCTCGAACGAAGGCCAGTTCTCCGCCCCAGGAATGAGGCTCTTCAGACGAGACAAGAACTGACAGCCGTTGCAGACACCAAGTGCAAACGTGTCGGACCGCTCATTGAAGAATCGGTAGAACTCCTGCTTCACGCCGTCGTGGTAGAGCACACTCTTAGCCCATCCTGCACCGGCTCCAAGGACATCACCGTAAGAGAATCCTCCGCACGCAGCCAGGCCGACGAACTCGTCAAGCGAAACGCGCTCCGCGAGAATGTCCGACATGTGGACGTCGACAGCTGTGAAACCAGCGAGTTGCATCGCATACGCCATTTCGACGTACCCATTAACACCTTGTTCACGGAGGATTGCCACCTTGGGCCGAGTGGTGAGCGACGCGCAGATATTCTCGCTAGGGTCGAACGTCAGCTTAAAGCTCAGGCCTGGATCGGCATTGTCGAGAATATTCGCAAACTCTTGGTCAGCAGACTTTGGGTTGTCACGAAGTCGCTGCATCTTGTATGACGTTTCCGCCCATGCCTGTTGTAGGGCGCCACGAGTGCCTTCAAACACAGACGACCCATTAAACCTGAACGACACGGTCTGATCGCGCGCTGACTTGACCTGCCCGACAACAGAAACCGCCTCGCGACGCACGCCAGCAGCAGTCAGAACAGCAGTGAAACGCTCCACATCACCAACCTGGAATACAGCACCGAGTTCCTCGTTGAAGAATGCAGCGAAAGCATCCGATTCATTGTGCTGGCCAGAGGCGGTCCGAACCTCGAGGTCGATGCCCACTCGCCCCGCAAATGCCATTTCCAGAGCTGCGACAGCCAGGCCACCGTCGGAACGATCGTGGTATGCCAACACGAGGTCTGTTTCTTCCTTGTGAAGCTTCTCTAGTGCCAGAAGGAAGGAGCGGAGCTGAGCCGCATCGTCGACAGTAGGTGCTTCCGCACCCACCTGCTGATACACCTGAGCGAGGGCAGAGCCACCCATGCGGTTCTTCCCAAAACCCAAGTCGACCAGAACGAGCGACGTTGGCTCCTCGGTACGCTGCAGCTGTGGTGTCCAGGTGCGACGAACGTCATCGACATTGCCAAACGCTGTTATCACTAGCGCCAGTGGCGCCGTGACCTCGTTTGACTCCCATTTCATCTTCATCGACATCGAGTCTTTACCAACCGGGATAGCGATGCCGAGAGCAGGACACAGGTCAAGGCCGATCGCCTGCACAGCCTCGTACAGCGCCGCTCCTTCACCATCATGAGACGCAGCCGACATCCAGTTTGCCGACAGCTTAACTTTCTTCAGCGAGGAGACGTCGGAGGCGTACAGATTCAGCAGCGACTCAGCAACGCACATCTTCGCAGACGCCGACGCCGAGATCAGTGCTAATGTAGGCTTCTCGCCCATAGCAAAAGCCTCACCCGTGTATACGCTTTCACCGTGCGATGTGAGTGTCACAGCGACATCAGCTACTGGCGTCTGCCAAGGCCCAACCATTTGATCGCGAGCAATAAGACCCGTCACTGAGCGATCGCCAATGGTGATTAGGAATGACTTCGACCCAACAGCTGGCAAATGCAGGACGCGACCAAGAGCCTCCTTGAACGTTGGCACGGCTTTCCCAAAGCCGAACGGTGTCAACTTTAGTGACCGAGTAGTTGCTGTTCGGCTCATCTTGGGCGGCCGTCCGAAAAGCACGGCCATTTCCATGTCGATGGGCGTGGTGCCGAGTTGACGGTCTGTGAGAACGAGTCGCTGCTCGCTGGTCGCAGTACCGACGACGGCAAACGGCGCACGTTCACGCTTACATATGGCCTTGAACCGGTCGAGGTCCTGAGGTGCCACACCCAGAACGTAGCGCTCCTGCGCCTCGCAACACCAGATCTCCATTGGCGACATGCCAGGTTCAGCATTCGGAATGTCGCGAAGCTCGAACTTGCCGCCAAGGTCGTTGTCATGGACCAGCTCCGTAAGCGCGTTCGATAAACCTCCAGCACCCACGTCGTGAATAGACTGGATCGGGTTTGAGTCGCCCAGCGCTGCACATGTGTCAATCACGACTTGTGCACGACGCTGCATCTCCGGGTTGCCACGCTGAACCGAGGCAAAGTCAAGATCAACACTGCCTTCGCCGGAACTCACACTCGAGGCTGCACCACCGCCAAGACCGATGAGCATGGCAGGGCCACCTAGCACGATGAGCGCTGCTCCAGGGGTGATTTTGCGGTTCTTCAAGGCGAACTGGGGTCGCACGGCACCAATACCGCCGGCGATCATGATAGGCTTGTGGAAGCCGCGGACCTCCTGCCGACCGGCGTGGTTCGTGACAGTTGTGGTGAGGGTACGGAAGTATCCAGCGATCGCTGGACGTCCAAACTCGTTGTTGAACGCAGCAGAGCCGATAGGGGCCTCCAGCATTATATCAAGCGCACTGGCAATATGCGCAGGGCGTCCAACGTCGAGCTCCCAGGGCTGGCGGAACTCTGGGATCAAAAGGTCGCTCACCGTGTAACCCGAAAGGCCGGCCTTGGGCTTGGAGCCGCGGCCAACAGCGCCTTCGTCGCGGATCTCACCACCGGAGCCTGTTGCAGCACCGGGAAACGGCGACACAGCAGTGGGGTGATTGTGAGTTTCGACTTTTGCTAGGTAGTGTACAGTCTCTGGGGTCAGGGACCAGTTGTGAGACTTTGGGTCTGGTGCAAAGAAGTAGGCTGCCACACCCTCCACGACTGCAGCGTTATCCGAGTACGCCGAGACGGTGTACTCGGGGTTCTTGGCGTGGGTGTTCCGGATCATCTTGAAGAGCGACCATGGCTTTACCTCGCCATCGATCTTCCAGTCGGCGTTGAAAATCTTGTGGCGGCAGTGCTCAGAGTTGACCTGGGCAAACATGAAGAGCTCGCAGTCGGTGGGGTCGCGGTTGGGGAAAGCAGAGTTGAGGTACTCGATCTCGGGCTGATCGAGGGCCAGGCCCAGCTTCTTGTTGGCCTCGGGTATCGAGTTGCGAGCGACGTGGACGAGAGGGCGCGGGTCGTGGTGTGCAAAGAGATGGTCTTCCCGGGGCGCGTTGGGCGGGATGACCTGGGTCATGCGGTCGTAGATGAAGTCCAGGAAGACGCCCGATTCGAGGTGCTGGCTGAGCGGGAAGCCCTTGCGGACCTGGATGATGAGGGCGATGCCGCGCTCGACACGCTCCACGTCGTCGCCGAGGCCGCAAACCTGCAGGATGTTTGTGGCCTTGGAGCTCCAGGGGCTGATGGTGCCGGGACGAGGTATGACGCGGAGGAGGTAGGTGTCGTCGGGTAGGTCGGCCGCGTCGCGCGAGAGGTTCGCGAGGAGGGCCTGGGTGAGCGGGTCGGAGCTGTCGGGCTTTGCGTCGTACTCGAGCAGCGAGTCGAGCCGCTGGCGCTTGTCTGGCGAGGCCTCGAGGTCCGAGTTTTGGGTCAGGGAGACATAGTGGACGAAAACGGTGCGAATCGCGACGACTGCGCTCGAGTTGACAGCGGTGTTGATGTTGTTGATGAGGGCGTTCACCCGGAACGCCGAGTGCGCCGTCGGGCCCGCCAGCGTAAGCATCGTAGGGGTAGCCCCGGTTGTCGGTCGGTGGTGGTGGTGACTAAAAAACCTGCGCTGTGTGCGGCTCAGGACCAGACAGTGGCGACTGGCTCAACAAGGTGCGACGACGAGAGCGCCAGCGGATGAACAGGGATGCCTCAGGGCGCAGTGAAGAGCAAGGGCGCCAAGGTCGGCAAGCAGACGCCGCAGCAGGCGCGGCGAGCGGCCACGTCCAAGCGGGTGGCGCCGAAGAAGGCCGCCGCGAAGCGCAGCGCCAAAATCGCAAAGGCGCACTCCACGGCGCTGACAGAGCACACAGAGAAGCTGATCGCGTCGCGCGTGGGCCACCTGGAGATCCTCAAGGGCACCCGGAAGGAGATCGAGCAGGAGAAGAAGGCCAAGGAGGCAAAACCCGCCAAGAAGGGCGGTTCCGGGTCAAAAGGCTGATCCGTAGACGAAGTCTGGCGTTCGTCAGCAGCGACGGCGCACGGCGGCCCCGTATGGCGCCATCCTCGCGGCCCACGCTCGTCATAAACGTGCGGATAGGCGCGCTCGACACCACCCGCCGCGGGCGCACGCGCACCGGCGGCTCCAACCTTGTATACTAGGCATTTTACATATATCGCTGACGAGTAGCCTGTCTGCGGCCGTTGGGGCCCGTCTCCGGCCGCCGCCGAGCCCCCTAGCCCCCATCCCGTCCTCCGTCCCGCGCCATACAAAGTGGGCCGACGTCCCACATGCGGCGGCCACCTGCTCTGGCGACGACAACCTACAACAATGAGCGCACGGCAGGCGGGAAAGCGGTTGGCCCCGCTCACGGCCGCACAGAAGGCGTACCTGGCGCGGCTGGTGCGGGTCGACCAGGCCGGCGAGCTCGGCGCCGACTACATCTACGCCGGCCAGCACTTTGTCTTCAAGCACACCAACCCCAAGCTCGCACCGCTCATCCAGCACATGTGGGACCAGGAGATCCATCACCACAAGGTGTTTGACAAGATGCAGGCCGAGCGCCGCGTGCGCCCGTCGCTCCTCACCCCGGTGTGGAAGACAATGGCGTACGGGCTCGGCGTCGGCACCGCCCTCCTCGGCAAGGAGGCGGCCATGGCCTGCACCGAGGCCGTCGAGACCGTCATCGGCGGCCACTACAACGAGCAGCTCCGCTGGCTGCACAAGAACTTCCCTCACGTCCCCAGGGCCGCCGCCGACGCCGCCGACGACAACGTGTCCGCCGAGATGAAGGACCTCAAGGCCACCGTGAAGCAGTTCCGCGACGACGAGCTGGAGCACCTCGAGACGGCCGTCGAGCACGACGCGCAGAAGGCCACGCCGTACGTCGTCATCACCGAAACCATCAAGGCCGGCTGCCGCGGCGCCATCCAGCTCGCCAAGCGGGTCTGAGCGTCGCTACCAAGCTGGGCTCGCGACCTGTGTCACGTGAGGGGTCCGACCCCGGCTATCAACGGCACGACTGAGAAGTCTGGAGGAGAGCGCCGCTGCCAGTGCGGCTCGGCCTCCCTTGCGAGAATACATGTAGATAGGCGCGTTTGTCGCGGGTGTGTGCTGTACCGGCCCGTAGGGCCATGACCTGCGAGGGCCGCCGTCGGCCGGCTGACCAGCCGTCGGCAGTCCGTTAGAAGGCTGGTGACTGGATAAATCCTCTTAAAACGGGTGCAGCCCCTCGTACAAATCTTGTGTCCCTTGTAGAACGCATCCCTGTGTCCAGGCTCGCGTCGGGCTCTGCAACACCTGCCCACGGTGCGGCGCACCTACATCAAACCATGATCGGTCCGCCGGTGCCACCGGAGATTGAGGCCGCGCGAAAGCTGCGACGGGCGCAGGAGCAGCAGCGCGAGCGCAGCCCGCCGGCCGCCGGGCCGTCGCCGGGCCCTGCGGACGTCGGCGAGACGTCCAGCTCGGACGACGAGTTCGGGCCGGCCGTGACACAGACCCTGGACGACGAGGCTGAGGCCGAGAGGGCGGCGCTGGAGCGGCTGAACGCCCGTGCTGCGCCGGTGACCGGCGACCTCGGCATTATTACTTGATTCTATTAATTTAGAATTTTTATATATAAATAATAATATATTTAACTTATCATTTGTATGTTTATAT
>JANJPH010000347.1:0-10733 GCA_030407195.1 [Candida] tunisiensis
CCAGCTCCTTTCGTGCCGCTGCGAGCTGTTGACGGAGCGACTCGGTCTCCGCGACCTGCTTTCGCAAACCCTCCACCTCGACGCGCCTGCGGTGCGCGCGACGTAGCCTACTGTGTTAATGCCAGACGTTTCGTTTCCGTGCTGTGGTGCGCGTCGGGCGCGCGAGGCGGCCCCCTGTGGGAGGGGGCAGGTGCTGCGGCCATGCGTCTATGATGTCATAGGGGTCTCCGCATCGCGACTCCATACACGAGGGGATCTCATACGAGGGTGCGAGGGGGGGATGCACAGGACGGGCAGAGGGGACGCACGACGCCCTGTTGGCGAGTGTGCGCCGTGTCTCGTGTCCGGGCCGGTGCTGCCGGGCACGGACGGCGCAGCGCCGGCCGTCAGGTCTGGCAGGGACGTCCGCGGGACGTCTGTGGGCCGGGGCCTGGCGCCAGGGACGCCTGCCAGACGTGACGGCCGCCACCCAGCGGAATTAGACAGGGGCGCATTGCGCCTTGTTCGAGCCGAACTCGTGGGCTCTGAGGAGCACCAGCCATTAATAGACCTCTTTTTGGCAGCCCGCCTACGTAATATGTATGTTAACCGTGCGATCGTCGCAGCATTACGTGACCTAAAAACAACTACCCCAGACTCCCTGCCCTCATCCCGACACCCGTGTCACTCTGCCCTTTAGGACCGGACCCTGCTGTCTCCCGGACCGGACCTTGGACGTCGTCTCTGGACCTCGTCGTCGCTGCACTGACCTATCATGCCACACCGCTGCTAGCATCGCTCGGCTCTTCCCTCCTCCTCCTTCCTCCGTCACCTCAGTCCCTGTCTCCCCTCAGGGCTTTCTCCTGCTCCGGCGCTCTCCGGCCCACCTCCTCCGTGGCCTTTTTAGGTCCTCCTCTTAGGCCCTCGTCCTAAGCCCCTCCTCTAGGCCCTCCTCCAAGCCCTCCCCTAGGCCCTCCTTTCGGGCCCTCCTCTTAGGCCCCCATGCAGTGCTCCAACGACAATTGCCAGACCAAAGCCAGCCCGTCCTGGCACGAGGACGAGAACGGCACCGTGCGATGCAACAACTGCCGCCTCTACTTCAAAAAGCATGGCGTCGAGCGGGTCATGGGCCTCCGAACCAGCGGCCACCAGAAGCGTGTCTGCAGCAACTGCGGAGCAGACACAACCCCGCAATGGCACGGCAAGCTCGAAGCGTCCACGTGCCACAACTGCCACGAGTACATGCGCCGTCTCGGCCGTCCCCGCCCAAAGTCCAACAACGAGCCCCTCAAGGTGCGCGCCCGCCAATGCGAGCACTGCGAGGTCACCTGCGCCACCCAGTGGTACAAGTCCCGCTCTGGCAACGACATTTGCAAGCCATGCTACTGCCGCATCAAGCAGGGCAAGGCTCCCCGCCCGAAACCAGGTGAGCCGCCAGCCAGGCGTGTCAGGCGCAGCTCCAGCCGTGCCCTGTCTCTCGACACAGGCCTCGACGCGAGGGCGGTCACGGCGGCTGACGGTCTCGCCCAGCTCGCGAGTGCTCAGGAGTCGCCCAAGTCTCCGCCAAAACGGTCCCAGTCTGACCCTGCGGCCTCCTTAAAAGCAGAGGACTCCGCTGACACCTCAGGGCGGGATTCGAAACGTCGGCGGGTCAGCTCTTCAGGCTCTGCAACGGCCTCGAAGCCCATTTTTTATAAGAACGGTGTTGCGGTTGCCCCTCCGCCAAAGCCTTCTGCCACTCGGCCGCACGAAGCTCCTGCTAGGTGGCAAGGTCGGGATGCTGAGCGCGGCGAAATTCCAAGGCCCGCAACTGGCCAGCTGCCGCCGTTGTCTGTGGTTGTTGGCACGATGCCAAAGCGGGCGGTCAGTGAGGGACCGTTCGGTGGCGCGATGGCGAAGCCCGAGTTCTACGAAGGCGCTCGTGCACCATTGCCCCCCATCTATCCGCCCGCGTGGAGCAGTCCCCACCACATGCCTCCTCCTCCTCAACCGCCCCACGCGGGACTAGGTATGCGCCCACCGCACGGCGGCCACCATCATTGGTATGGACCACCACCAGAGCCCGGCTACTACCACCCGCCCCACTTGCACCCACCTCCACACCATCCATATCTAGCTGGCTACGGTCATCAATATGGCGAATGGGGCCCTCGCACCATGGAACCGGTTCGATCGCAGGGCTATGTGCACTCTATCCCGCAACCACAAGGAGGACAAATGTCTGAGCTAAAAGCTGGCGGCATTTCGAGGGCAGACGTAGAGGTGACTCCAGAAGGGTTCAGCATGGTGAACGAAACTGGCCCTCCGCGTCCAGCCAAAGCTTACGACCAGGACCCGTCAGCGCCGCGCTCCGGTCGCGGTCGGTGGCGCGGCCTGGGGTCAGGAGCAGGCGGCCGGATCAAAATTCAGAATCTCAGTGCAAGAGTGAGTGAGCGGGACATTCGCGAGATCTTTGGCCAATATGGCGCGATAGCGGCAATCGATTTGAGCCGCCCCTGTGTGGTCGCTTTTGCGTGTGAGAAAGCGGCTGCCACGGCTGCTGACAATATGGACCAGGGTGTCATAGACAACGTCACGATCAAAGTTGACCTGGTCAATTAATTTTCTAATGATTAATGTTTAGTGATAGGACTTAGTAATGACGTGCTTTGAAGTTTGTGTACTGGCGTCGAGGTTGCCACTTCGTTGAGCAGATTGTCGGTTAAGGTTGGTCCTGCCTGTGCTTGTCACGACTCTATGGCCCGCTCGTCTGGCCGGGGATACCTAAATTTCTGTTTGAACAATTCAACACTTCTACACAGCTTTCCAGGGTCTTCATAACACTGTAAGCACCCAATTGCTTCCGCGTCACTTGAACCAGGAAACTCGCAATCAACTGGAAATATGCTCAACCATAGCTAGCTTCTGACGTGACTGTGGACACACGGTCCTCTTTGAATCATGGCTCTTTGACGCTGTCGTGGAGATGTTCCCCAATAGCATTGAGAGCGTTCGTTTGTACTCAAACGAGGTGCCAGCGGAAGGTCTACGTCATGTTGTAACCATTCAATCGCCATCAAATCTTAGCTTGGTGGCCGGTAGGGCTATTCGATGGCCTACTGAAAGTATTTCCTCATCATTGAATGCCCGCGGGCCGTTCCGCTGCGTCTTTAACAACGTAGTTGATATACCATTGAATTGTCTCAAGTGCGTGACACGGCTATATTTCTACTCCACTACTTCTCATGCAACTCACAAGCAACGACTGGCTATGTTCGCCCGTCAGCGATAGTCATGGACAGCATTTCGAACGCGGCTATATTAACAGGGAAAGCCGGGACGACTGTATACAAACGTTTGCAACTGCTCATGGAATTCCTCCCGCGAATCGCGAGAAAAGTAAGTCAGGTGGCAAGGTCATTGTAGTGTTCAAAACATCCCGCGATGCCGCTTGATCACGAACTCTCGGCCGCCTGGAGCTGCAGGTACGAGTTCTGTCCACGTCTGCTTGCCAAGATCAGGGCACCTGCTCGTCAATTGTCTTACACTGTGGAGGGATGTTGGCAGTGTGAGGTGGCAACACAGTCTCAGACAGTGCTGGTCAGGCCTCAATGAACAGGCAACACAAGAGGGCGTGCGGGCAACGCTGCTAACGGTCGTAAAGCAACTGGATGATTAGGCCACATACTTTGACGTGCTACCATCAGCAGTGCACTCGCGACAGAGGCTCGATCAGGAATCAAAAACCTCACCCGAGAAAGTATAACCGTTCTGGTCGCATGAACCTTGGCGAAGCCCACATCATCGCACGGTTTCAAAGTAACGAATTGGCCCAAGTTCATTCAGCGTCACCTTTCGCTAAGTAATTCGAGTCTCCGTCTACGACAACGTGAGTACAAAGATCAGAATAGTCGCTGTCACCTCTGTGGCCAATGGACACGAGTTGGTGCCCTCGACAACATCACACTCTCTTGACAGAAGTATTGCCTCTACAGGGTCGCATTCGGACAGGGTCACGGCTCGTGACGCTACGTAGATGGCCGTGGCCGCTATGATCTCACTTTTTTATGTCAGACCTGCTCAGAGCCTCGAGCAGTTCAGGCCGCTTGGCCTCGGTGAGCTTCTCTTTTGCCTCTTCAAATGTGACCCAGATCCGACGGCGTTTGTGGGATTCAGGCCACTTGTCGGACTCGCTCTCGAGCTCCATCTGGAAGAAGTGAAACTCGGTGCGCGGCGGCCACTGGCCGGGCTGGTTCCAGTGCTTCGGCTTGCGCATGTCCTCGACGGTACCGAGCGATTTGGTGATCCGGCCCGTCACGCCGGCCTCTTCCCACGTCTCTCGCACGGCCGTGTCGGCAGCCTCGGGCTCGTCGGTCTCCATTCCGCCCTTTGGCAGCACGAATTGGCCCTTGTGAGCCATCGAGGTGACCATCAGCGCCCGGGTGTGGTCGCTGTTGAGCACGACGGTGCCGGCGACCATCCGTGCCCCGTTTGGCGCATATCCTAGGTCAGCTCACGCGGTCGGACGCCGATTCCCGGTGCCAGCACTCACGCTGGCGCTCACGCCCTTCCCGTGCCTTCGTCGAAAGGGTCGTCATTGGTTCTACCGACGAACCCATCGCAGGCGTGGGGGTATCTCGTCGTCACAGACCACGTGCGCACGCGCAGCCATGTCGGACATCGCGAACGTCGACGACGTGGTCGCGGGCGGGTTCGGCCGCCGTGAGGCCAAGGCGGACGTCGCAGGGCGTCTCCGGCGCGCCGAGCGGCGCGACTGGACGTCGCGCAACGTCGACAGGTCGGAAGAGGACTCTGGATCGGACTCGGAGAGCCACGACGACGCAGCAGACCTGCCGCTGTCACACGACCTCCCGCTCAGCGGCCATGGAGGAAGTGTCAATGGGGTCAGCTGCGACCGCTCTGGACAGCGCCTGGCCAGCTGTGGAGCCGACGGTTCCGTCCGGCTCTACGATTTCAACGCCATGGCCCTGCCTGCTCCAGGCCCGTTCAAGACTCTAGAGCCATTCGATGGAGTCAACGTCATATCCGCAGGGTACAATTGCCGGAGCGACGCCATCCTAGCCGTACCTGCCGGCCGCCAGCCAAAGCTCCTAGACCGTAACGGCGTGGAGACAGGCGAGTTCGTTGGCGGCGACGTCTACCTCTACGACCAGCGCAACACCAAGGGACACACCTCCGAGATTACGTGCGCAAGCTGGCACCCGGTGGACGGATCCAGCTTTGCCACAGGGGCGTCAGACGGCACTGTACGGCTGTGGGATGCCACGCAGTTCCGCAGCCAAAAGGCCGTCATCGTGCTAGGAAAGAAGCCCACGCGTGTGACGTCGGTTACCTGGGTGGATGAAGGAAAGCTGCTAGCTGTTGGGGTATCAGATGGTGTTCTGGCTTTCTACGATTCCCGCGGTCCGTTCACTCGGCCCGTATCCACCGCGCAAAACGGCACAATGCCCACGTCGTTGGCGGCCCGTGACCACATGATAGCTGCGCGCAGTGTTCCAAGTGATGCTGGAGAAGACGGCTCTCTGCGGCTATGGGATACGCGACGCTTGGCTCTACCTCTGTTACAGAACAAGGAGCTGCCTGGACATCCCTCAACTGGAGTTGTCTTCTCGCCTGATGGCCAATACCTGGCTACGGGGGTTCAAGAGGCTGTCGCTGTGTTGGACCGGTCAGACTTGGCACCTGTCTACAGTACTAAGGTTGTGGAGGGCGGTAGCCAATTGGTGAACCAAGCGGCAAAGAATGTCAAGTCTCCCCTACCGCCAGCCGTGACGGCAGTGGCATGGCACCCGAAAGTGAACCAGATAGTCGCTTGCACGACCTCTGGTATGGTAGTGTGCCTCTTTAGCCCCGAGCACTCGTCGCAGGGCGCACTCTCCGTTCTCGAGAAAGCGCCAAGGACTCGTCAAATCGACGACTCAGCCTTAACAGTAAACATATCCGCCGCTGCTCTCGCGACTGACGCCACGGACCGGCCGTCTTCGGGCAGCACACCACAGAAACCGAAGAAGTCCAGTGTCGTCTGGGGCACTCCCGACGAAGAGCACATAAAACGGAACGTGGAACTGAGTGAACTCGTGCGCGAGGACCCTCGCGACAAGCTCCTGGAATACGCTGGTCGTGCTGAGAAACACGCCATGTTCAAGAGTAAGTATAGGGTGGCCACACACCGCTTCGTTCGGCTAACACAGCGATGCAATCAGATCAGCCAAAAATCTACGGCGAGCTCGAGTCTAGCGGTGACGAGCGAGAGACGAAAAGACCGAAGCGTTAAACTTGGCCATTAGTGTATTAATAACGTCATTAAAAGTACAAGATGCTCCCATAACAAAGTAAACAAAATGACTAGCCGATTGGTCGTGGCGGTTGCCGCCTTGGACCCAACGACCCGAGCTCTTCAAGGAGCGTCCCTGGAGGCACAGTCTCGGTCATGTCATGTTCTGCGCCACGTGTCGGCGCGAGCCGATAGCCTTCTTTCCGCCGACGGAGGAAGGCCACCAGAAGACCGAGTGCCACGAGAAGGAAGATTAGGCCAATGGCTATGGCTAGCGATATGAGGATGACAAAGCCCTTTTTCATGTGCCGTGGACCAAATATCTGGTCGAATGTAAGTTGACCTTGCGAAAAGAAAGACTTGATGTTGCCCCGTTTGACGCCATTCGTGGTCAAAAGGAACGGTTTCCATGAGTTGCCGTCAAAAATAGCCGATGATACCTCTCCAAACTCGTCAAGAGTGAGCTTACCACTCACTAGCAAAACGTAGTCCTGAAGGAAGATATCCGTGTTGGACTCGCCATTCGATGACCGCAGAACCTGCAAGTCATAGATTTGGCTACCGTCCTGAATGTTTTTGTCGATACGATTCCATTGCTGGCCGTTCCAGAATGCGAGGTAATCGCGATCTCCGGATTCCGGGCCAGTTGCAAACAGTGAATCATTGTTTTTGCCTTGGAGAGCGAACCGCCGCACAGGGCCGGGCAGACCATCGTATGTGGCACTATAAGGGCTGTACTGGCCGTTCCCAAAGTCGTACTGCGTCAGGAAGCTCTTTGTGTTGTTGAGCATCATGTCGCCGGCGAGGAGAACCTTGTCAGTCCCCAAAAAGCTCATAGCTGAGACGGAGCCGTTAATGCCGCCCCCAGCTGGGCTGGTCCATCTTTGCTCCTCGAGATCGTACACGCAGAAGCCCTTGCAGTTGAGCGATCCAGCTTGAAGGAACGAACCACCTACTACCAATTGCCTGGTGTTAGGTCGCATTGCCAGCGCGTTGACTGTCTCATTGGCGCCGCCGAGAGGAGGGGGCTGTGACGTAGTGTAATTGCGCCTCGAGATGTCATAGAATACGAGGCCGCCAATCTCGCCACCATTGACGGTGCCGCTAAGCTTGCCACCCGCAAAAAGCACTTCGTTCGCTGCCAAAAGCGCGCTGAACGTTGAGCCCTGGTCGACACCAGGCGGAAGACTCCACACCTCGTCGTCTCTTAGAATCATGAGGTTGTGAATGGTCTTGTTGTCGACCTCAGCGCTGAAATGTCCACCAAGCACGGACATTGATGAGTTGATGAACACTCCGACGTCAATGGCATTGGAATCCACCAGGTTGTTTGGCGTGCTAGTCACGTCTCGCTTCTGTTGGCCGCCTTGTGACGATGTTGAGTTGGAGGACGAATTGGTACTGTCGCTGGACACAAACTTGAATCGCGAAAACGGCTCCAGCTCTAGCTTTTGTGTGAGCAGCGTTGAGCCACTTGTCGCAGTGTCGCCGATCGAAAGTGTGCCACTGTAGAAGGAGGAATCATCGTCGATGGTCGAGCTCCTGACGCGACCGCGCACAAACCCGTCGCTCGTGAAAGCAAGCCAGTTCGACTGAGGGATGTTCCACACTCCAAAGCCATTCACGGTTGTGCTGTTGTCGCCTGCACGCAGAGTTGAAAAGTCGCCAGTGAACGTCAGCAAGTCTTGTCCCCGGAAGTTGGCTCGCGCGACGCTATGAACCGCACCGTCAAAACCGTCGCCAAACGAGCGCCAACTCTTATCCTTGATGGTGTAATTAGCGGCGTTGCGCAGCTCTGTCGTGCCGTTTGACGTTCTGGAGAAGCTGCCACCTGCGACGACGTAGCTGTCAGTGGCCACCAACGCGCTCACTGAGCCATCAAGACCCTGCCCTGCTAGCGCAGTGGCGCCATTGTCACCATCCACGACAAACAGGTTCTCCCCGAGGGTGTCGCTCTGGAAGCTGCCACCGACAAAGATCTGGTCCTTGACTCTAACAAGCGACATCACCTCTGCGTCGTCTCCGAGAGCAGCACCTGCTGCGTTGATGGAGGTGTTGCCAACACGCGCGTTGCCGTCCGTGAAGTTTGCCGGGTTGTACTCAAACAGGGCATTGATAGAAACGGTTTGAAGCCGCGACTCAAGCACAAACTGCACCTGCTGAACCACAAGCAGCTGGGGATTGCCGGGCGCCGACGCGCCGCCACCTACGGGCTGTAGCGAGACAGTCGGTCGGAAGTCGCCGTTGATGGTGCTGACTGGACCGCGGTACACCGTGTCGTACTTGTCGTTCAGATTCGTCTGGAAGATTACTGTCGACACTGGGTCCTTGTCGGGGCTGAACTGGACGGTTACGTTGGCACCGCCGCGCTGCGCGCAGGTGCCGTCGTCAGAGCACCCAGGGGTGAAAAGCAGCACCGAGTAATTGCCCTGAATTGTGATATTGGGCATCAGTGTGGCCTGGATGCTCTGCTGTGCGCTCTCATCAGGCACAATAGTTTGCATGTAGTATGGTTTCGCGCCCTGTTGCCAGCTGCCACCCTGGAGCTCCGACTGCGATGAAAACTCCTCTCCGGAGCAGTCGAGCTGGGCGTTCAGCTCCTGGTTGGCGAACGTAATCATGTCGTTGGTGAAGACCTCGATGCCGCTCAACCCTGCTGCCGCTCCGTAGAACTCGAGCATGTTGAGCTGGAAGCCGTTCATGCCGATGACGTTGACAAACTCAAAGTCGACGAACTCGCGGTCGGAGGCCTCGGGCAGGGGGCACCACGCGTCGCAGAACTGCTGGTTGCCGTCGCTGTCCTCGTACGTAAAGTTCATGATGCCGCCAATGGGAAACGCCGTGAGACGCCATGTCTTTGTGCCGGCGCCGCCCTCGGCATTCTGGGCGTTCCAGAGGCGGAGACGGGTCGGCGAGAAGAAGTAGGGCCACTGCGCTGTCCAGGTGCCCTGTCTGTTGTCGGTAAGACGGAATGCGGCAGGCGGACACGCCACGGCGCGCGGGTCGGAGCCGTCCTGGGCACCCTCGGCCGAGATATCGGCGGCCTGGAAGCTGACGCGCTGGCGGCCCTTGAGGGTGCTGTTGTCGCTGTTTTTAGACGACAGCACCGCCTCGTCGTCTAGGGTGTCGAAGCGGCCGCCGAACACGAGGTGTTTTTGGCTCGTCTCGAGGATGGCGTTGACGCGACTGCCCTCGCCGAAGCCGCCAAACGCGAGTGGCGTCCACGACTTGTTGGCGGTGTGGTAGACGGCGGCTGCGTGGGAGCCGTCGATGACAAAGTCTCCGCCCGCGACGACGGTCTTGTTTGCCGCGTCGCAGAAGAGCGCGTTGACGGAGCCATTGCGCAGGGCGTCGGGGAGGGCCTTAATCTCGCCCGACTTGACGTTGACTGTGGCGACGCCGGAGGGTGTTTTAACGGGGCCGGCCGAGTCGGAGCTGTTGGAGGAGAGCTGTGTGAAGTTTCCGGCGACGTAGAGGAGGTCGTCGAGGACGCACTGGTCTGCGATGGTGCCGTCGGAGGTGGCTAGCGAGAGGAAGACTGTGTTGTTGAGCTGAGCGATGACTGTGTCGTTGTTGGAGTTGACGTTGAGGCCCTGGTTTTGCTGGCCTTTGTAGGTGTAGCGGGAGATGGAGTCGTACGCGCCGACGAGGCCTATCTTGCCCATGGACTCGAGCTCGAGCTTTGGGGCGGCGACCTGCTCGACCGAGAAGGCGCTGGCGTGTGCTGCCAGCGCTGCGAGCCCTACCCCGAGCGAAGCTCTTACCATTGCATTCTGTGTGAGCGGTGTGGTGGTTGCGGTGCGTGGTGACCGAGTGGCTGGGCGGTCGGTCGCGACGGTCGTGACGGTCGTGACGGTCGAGAGGCGTGACGTGACGACGGTCGAGGTCGTGACGGTTGAGAGCCGAGGTCGCGGTCGAGAGACACGGTCGAGACGGTCGAGACGAGACGAGAGACGGTCGAGACGGTCGAGAGACGGTCAAACGGTCAGCAGAACACTCACATAGAGGCCGGACGGCAGTGTGTCGGACGGCCGTGTCAAGGGGGAGCGATCGGCACGGACGAAACCCCTGGGGCAGATCTGGACGCGAACCTAGGAGCGGTCGGACGGGAGGGCGGTCGGACGACGGTGTAGCAGCGGCGAGGCAGGCAGAAACGAACGGAGGCCAGCCGACGAAGCGGTGGCTGACAATTTAATCGAGGAGGTGGTGTGTGTGTGTGTGTGTGTGGTGCGCGACGGCGCTGCCACGCATCGGGGAATGCCATTTTAATTTTCCACCCGCTGTGTCGTTTCACCCGTGCGTTGTTTACGTTTGGCCGTTCGGGGCGGCGGCAGGGGTGCCGGCGGGCCCGGGGCCGGCGTGGTCTACGGTTGGCGACGGCCGGCACAGCTTTCCCAATGGAACCAATGCTGTTGTTGCCGTCATCTCTTATACTGGGTATGATATGGATGATGCCATGATTATCAACAAGTCCGCGCAT
>JANJPH010000348.1:0-10727 GCA_030407195.1 [Candida] tunisiensis
GGTAAACCGAGCCGACCAAGTAATTAATATGAAGCGTCGTGACGGTCTGCAGGAGTGCTTCAGCTGAGAGGCCAGTTTGTTCCAAAGAAATAGGATGATCCGGCACGACCGAGCCCTCGCGAAGCCACCGCACGCCAAGTTCCCGTGTGCTCTTCAAGAGGCCGATTTCTATTATGTTGCGCCCCCCTGGCCGTTGTGTCCAGTACTGGACGGCGACGACCGACCTGTCGGGGTAGAATTTTTGTGCAATGGACCCTTGCCACAGGCCACGCGACAAAGTCTCGAATTGATAGTATAGCTCAATGAGCTTGTAGTTGCAGGTGAACGCAGACAGGGTTTCGAAAAGTGGTGGAAGTCCTTTCGATACTAGAATCTCGTTGGCAGCGTTTTCTAGCCGCATTTTGAGTGGCGTGGCCAGTGTCTCCTTCTCGCAGCCCTCAAAGCAAAACCGGAAGTCCACCATGAAGAACCGAGCGTCCGGCTTGTCGTCTGCTATGCCAAGGCTGAGGACGTAGGCATCGTCTACTACAAATGTGACCTGGCCATCGGCGATGGTATAGTTCCGATACCGCGGCGGCAGGAGGTCTGTGGAGAGGCTGAGCTTGATGGACAGAAGGATGTTGAGGTCCTGAAGCGTCCGAAGAACTGTCTCTGGTCGCAGTTTCTCTCGCGGGACAAAATTGTGCGAGGAGAGCGACGGGTGGCCCCGCGAGAGGACTTGTAATGCCGTCTCGAGATCCGGGTTTCGCAGTTTTGCGCCCGCCAACGTGCGCTCCAGCCCTAGGAGCGCGACAACGGCATTGTCGTAGCAGTTTCGCTGGCCGTTGAGCCAGTTCACGACGTCGACGCACCGGCTGATCTCCGGCGCCACGCGCGCCCACTTAGTCAGCACATATACCTTCACGAATTCCTGCCGCGTGCGGACGATGAAGTCCAGGAGCTTCCGCTTGCGCGCTGCGTCCGACTGGGTGGCCGGGAGGGTCTCGAGGACGTCCTTGAGCTCGGCATACGAGTGTTCGACGAGGTGAGCGACGATGACCTGCAGCGGTATGTAGTCGGCCGTGATGTGCGGGATTTCGGGCGGCTTGCCAGGCTGCTGCTGCTTCTTGAGTGCCGCAACGTCCGTCATGGCTGCCTTCCTCGTCCCTCGTGGAGACGTTCCGACCCTCTTGAGCCGCATCGCCTGCCGGTTTGGACGGCGGGCATATGTCACGTGACGCACCTTCCTTTCACGTGACAGACCCGCGCGTCACGTGACGAGCCGCACGCGCCCGCGCATTTCCAAAGTAAACAACTACCACGACCGAGATGGAGAGAGTTGAGCTGGGGCTCCAGACGGGGCTGGAATCCGCGGAGGAACCCCACTCAGCGTCGTTCCACGACCTGGACTGTCTGCCGTCGCCCATGGTGGGCGGCGCGCCCGTGTTCACGGCGTTCAATGGCCGTTCGCCGCCCGGCGTCAGTATCTCGCGGGCGCCGTCAGTCAGGACACTCCGTGGCTCTCCCGAACGACGCGGACGAGTGGTCTCGGAGTACGTGCCGCCGCCGGCAGTGTCGCCGCGGAGACCTCAGGTGAGTATGCTGCGAGAGGAGCGGCGCACGGTCTCCGGGAACGACGAGCCGCGGCCCGCGATTCAGCGCGAGACGCCACTGGCGGTGCCCGCGCCAGAGAAGCCGCGCGTGTACGAGGCGTACGACCGCGACATGCACAAGACGGCGTGGCGGGAGCTGCGGCCGCTGGGACGCGGCGCGTTCTCACGCGTTGTGCTGGCGGCAACCAAGGACGGCAACGAGGCAGCAATTAAAGTAGTAGAACTAGAAGCAGCCGGCGGCGCGGATCGCAAGCGGATAGAAAGTGGCCTGCGTCGTGAGCTGGATATACTAAAGACGATAAGGCATCCATCCGTGATCCGGTTACTGGGCTTCAACATGGACGACACCCGGGCTCTCATGGTCCTGCCGTACTGTGCCGGGGGCGATCTGTTCGATCTAGCGACAACGCAATCCCCCAAACCGGCTCTGCTTGGGCGGGTCTTTGCCGAGCTGGTGGCGGCAGTGGCGTACCTGCATTCGCAGTGCATCGTACACCGCGACATTAAGCTCGAGAATGTGCTTTTGAACCGGACGTATAAGCTGATGGCTGCTCTGGATGATCCTTCGAGCTTCCCCGAGGCGCTTGTGACGCTCACTGACCTTGGACTCTCGCGGCGGATAGACCCAAACAACCCGCTTCTGACGACTCGCTGCGGGAGCGAGGACTATGTATCTCCCGAGCTGCTGATGGGCCAGCCGTATGACGGGCGGCAGAGTGACGCGTGGGCGCTGGGAGTGCTGCTGTTTGCGCTGATGGAGGGCCGCCTGCCGTTCGATCCGCCGCGGAGCTCTGGTGGCGGCCGAGCGCGAGGGCGCACATCGCACCGCATTGCACGGCTGGAGTGGACGTGGGACCGCCAGGTGGAGCCGTCGGCGCAGTGGGCAGGCGCGAAGGAGGTTGTGGAAGGGTGCCTGCAGCGCAAGGAGAAGCGGCTGTCGGTGGCAGACATCGCGGCGCTGCCGTGGGTCGAGGCACACTTTCGGGTGGCCCTGGAAGCACCCAACGAGACGGACGGGTCTACGGCGTTCGTCGACCGCCACACAAGTAATGAGTAATGAGCCGCCTGGCGCGGGGCACACGAATAAATCTAATAATTGTCCATGGTGCGGCCATGCTGTCAGATCGCGCCCTGCTGGAGCAGCCACGGCGGCCTCGTGGGGTGCACCGTGGCACGGCTACGGCCCTGCTGAAGCACTGCCTCGTGGCGTACCCCAGGGCACCGACACGGGCACACGTGCCGCTACAGCAGCCGTGGCCGAACAGACTCTCCAGGAACGGCACATCTACGCCACAGAGCCAGCCCAGCGCTCAGATTAGATCAAGTACCATCCCGCTAACCAGGGCGCGCCCGGTTCCGTCATACTCTTTGCTTCTCGTCACTGCGCCTGGTCTTACATGTCTCTGACAGTGCAAGTCCCAGCGGCGCAGGACACACACAGCCAACATGGAGCCAAACAAGCCGACGAGCAGCGTGAAGCTGGTGCTACTGGGGGAGGCAGCAGTAGGCAAGAGCAGTCTGGTACTGCGGTTCGTGTCGAACGACTTCCAGGAGAACAAAGAGCCTACCATTGGCGCCGCGTTTCTGACGCAAAAGTGCCAGCTGCCGAACCGTACCATCAAGTTTGAGATATGGGACACCGCCGGCCAGGAGCGGTTTGCCTCGCTCGCGCCCATGTACTACCGCAACGCGCAGGCAGCGCTGGTCGTGTACGACATCACCAAGCCCACGTCGTTCATCAAGGCCCGGCACTGGGTCAACGAGCTCAAATCACAGGCGTCGCCCGGCATCGTCATCGCCCTTGTGGGCAACAAGCTGGATCTGGAGCAGGACGCAAACGGCGACGACCAGGCACGCAAGGTCGCACGCGACGAGGGCCAGCGGCTCGCTGACGACGAGGGTCTTTTGTTCTACGAGACATCGGCCAAGACGGGCGAAAACGTGCGGGACGTGTTCCTGGCGATCGCCAACCAGATTCCTGAGGACGCCGCCAAAGCAAACCGTCAGCAACGGTCCGTGGAGGACCGCGTGGACCTGGCAGAGCCCCAGCAGCCCCCAAAGGGCTCCAACTGCGCTTGTTAGTGAATCTAAGTTATTTGCCCCCTTTGCCTCCGCCAAAGGTCGTGAGCCTATCGCACTACGATGCGGAAAGGTCGTGAGCCCATCACTCGGGCCTGGGCAGGTCGTGAGCCCCCGTCCACCATGTCATCGCTCGGCGCCCTCCGCCAGAAGGTGGCTCAGGTCGGGGCGGAGACGCCAGAGCGGGTGGTTCTGGCGCTCCTCAAGGAGTGCAAGGCGGCCGCACTGCGGCTGCTGCCTCGCAGCAGTGCCAGGCGCACTAAAACGGCGCGCCTGCTGGATCTCGACAGCCGTAGTGATGCTCTGGACCTGGCCGACACGCTGGCACGCAAAAGCCTGAAGCTTCCTGTGATAAGGGCCCATCTGACCACGGAGCCTTACCCGGGAACTCATGCTACGCTCAAACTGCTCACATCGTACGCAGAGGCGAACCGCACGGCTGTGCCACTCGACGTGTGCAAGATCTCGCTGCGTCGGGTAGTATACCGGCGCGAAATCAGCATGGCATGGGAGTTCGTCGACTTGGGCCCTGGGTCCAAGCACCACAGGGAGCTTGTAAAGCGCCAGTGGCGACGTCGGTTCCTAGGGCCATGGCTGGGTCTGGTAGGCTCTGTGCACTCGGCGACAGCACTGGTGCTGGCGACCACCACACTCCCTCAGATCCCCATTCACTTCGCTGTGTTTCTGGGGCTCTGCCAGGTGACTCTGCTTGGTCTGGCGGAAGAGACAAAGGAGACACTGGGGTGGCGTCCTGGTGTGTCGCTGCGAGAGCGCCTGCTACGAGCAGATGAGCTGCGATTATGCCGTCGGATTGTAGTGGGGTTTGACGAGTTGGTAGACATTACTCCGGCCAACTTCCATCTCGTGCAGAACGTTGAGACCTCGTCAGAAACGGACGCCATACGCCTCGAAGTAAATAGACAGCTCGTGGCGAGGGGTCTACGACGCCTACCATCGCCACAAGAGGAGCTGTATCAGGAGTACTGGCTATCCGCCGGTAAAGGGTTCGAGTGGATAGAGCCGGATCAGGACCCGGCCACAGCATATATTCAGCACAACTGTTTCATAAAGAGCGAATAGGCTACGCTTAAGCAACCTCCAAGCGCAAAACGAACCAGAGTGTCTCCGGTCAGGCTCCCGATCGCATATATGCCGGGCGCCACTTGGAACCTTACCTTTACGCCACCGGGTCCAAGACTCAGGGCCGAGAGGTCAAGTGGCACGTCAGGCGACCCTTTACCTGCTAGCAGCGGAGTCCGCGGCGGTGTGCTAAACTTATGAACATCGCTGCGCGGCGTTCTTGGTGGCGAGCAAGGTCTGCTTGCGACGTCGACAATTGAATCCAGCAGCGTATGCTTTGTGACAGAGTCGCGTGAGCCCGACCCGTGAATGTCGAACCAAACATCATCAGACAAGTACGCAAGAGACCCAGAGCGGCCGACGCAAATGTAGACGGCTGACACCGCGCGCACCATCGTCTCACCGGCAGGGAGCCGGATGGTGACAGCGCCCGTGTCACTCGCCTTCACGAGCGCGGCATTGGGAAGACCCTCGTACAGCTGCGGCACTTTGCCACGACCATGTGCCGTATTGCGCATGAGGCGATACACGTACGCGTACTCAGGATACAACTCGCGTGGGAACCCTTTCAACGGGCATGGCTTGTCAGTCGTCCACCGATACAGATGAACGACCCGTTGGTTCCGTGCCAAACACTGGTTTATAGCCTCTGCTGCAGAGAAGCCGCTACCAATGACAAGGCATGTCTCCGGTGGACCGTCGTCAACAGACGTCTGGGAGCTGTTGTCTGACACTTCGCTGAGGCAGCAGCTCTCTTGCGAATCAGAGAGAGTCGACAATGAGTCGCAGCTCGCTGACATGGTGCTATCGCTCGAGAGCTGGTCTCTATTCCGCAGGCCTAGTCGGTACACACCATTCTCGCCGTTTTGAATTTTTCGCAAAAGGCACCTGGGAGGTGCACTCGGAGGCTCTGGCTTCTGGAAGATCCCCGACGCAAGAACGACGCTAGAACACGTCAGCGAGCGCTGCTGCCGGTCGTGATTTGTGTAAGTGACGCGGAACGCGCCGTCACAGCCGGTCACTGACGTGACTGTGGCGTTATTCTCTAGGGCCGCCGCAACACCCATCTTACGGGCGTAGGCGGTGTAGTATGATGCAATGTCCGCGCGAAAGGGACGAGAATATGGTGGGAGGGGCTGTCCATAGGCTGCCGAATAGAATTCGTCGAAAGAGAGACCAGGAAGAGCAATCATCTCGCCATAGCTGAGGCTCTTCTCAATTGGCGAATCGAGGTCTGTGGGAGCGCTCCACTGACCGCCAGGAGCTGCGTTGCAGCCAAGAATGCGGTGACTAACAGAGAATGGGACCTTTTGCCACCTGATCCGGGTCTGCATCTGGTCCCTCGCCGCGTACTGGGTCTCATCCGACGCCATGAGCGTGTCAATGAGCAGATTGACTGGCAATGTCGTTGCGCTGAACGAGTAGTTCTTTGTGTCCATGTAGTTCAGCAGCGTTTGGTTCTGGGTGGCACCGAGCAGCGAGTGGCGAATAAGTTCTCGCGCGTCGCTAGCGGCCTCGGACGGCCCGAGCAGCGCCTCTGGGCCTGGGGCCCGCTCGGGAGAGACGGATCCGCGCGGTTTCGGTCCGGCATATGGCAACAGCAACTTGTGGAGGCACTGATCCGGGTGGGGGCCCGCTGGGGTTGCTGGGTCGTAGAATGGGAGATGACCGCTGAGAACAAATGACAAGAACAACGCAGCGGGCCCGCTGCCGACGATGATGGCTGACAGGGCGGCGTCTTCCTCCCTCATGGTCTGGGGTGTTTTACACCAGTGGTCTCATCTTTGCTTGGTCGTATTCGGCTTGGGCAAGGTTATGCAAGCATTTCTAAGCTTCGCGATTGCCCGAAATGGCAATGGAATCCAGGCACGTGATACGGTCACGTGTGCATCAGATTCCTCGCCTCCGTGCGGCGCGCCGATTAAGCAACCCGACAATGCCGGTCGAACAGACAGAAAGAGAGGTGCAATTGACGCTCCCGGACGCCCCGGGCACCAGCGTGCGGATCCTGCGGTACGGCGCGACCGTCCTGTCCTGGAAGGTCAACGGCAAGGAGCAATTGTGGCTCTCGGAGAAGGCCCATCTCGACGGCAGCAAGGCGGTCCGAGGCGGCATCCCGCTAGTGTTCCCTGTCTTTGGCAAGGCGTCGTCTGGACCGTGCGAGAAACTGCCGCAACACGGTTTCGCGCGGACCTCCGAGTGGGAATTCCTCGGACAGGTATCGGAGAACCCTGTGGCCATCCAGTTTGGCCTGGGCCCGGAGAACCTGTCCGAGACCGCGCGGCAACAATGGGGTAACGAGTTCACGCTCGTGTACACCGTGGAGCTGGGCAAGGAGCACCTGACCACGAAGATGTCCGTCGAGAACCCGTCACAGTCGGCCTGGGACTTCAACGTGCTGTTCCACACCTACTTTGCGGTGCCCGACATCAGCAAAGCCGCAGTCCATGGGCTCGGCGCTGCGCATGTCACCGACAAGGTCTCCAAGACGGACTACGCCGCACAGAGTGAGGGCGTCACCGTTGCCGGAGAGGTCGATCGCGTCTACAAGGGGCCCAAGGGCGACGTTCAAGTCGTCTCGTCGGATGCCCCTCTATTCACTGTCTCTCGTGACAACCTTCCGGATGTTGTCGTGTGGAACCCGTGGACAGATAACGCCGAGAAGCTCGCTGATTTCTCGCCTAAGGACGGCTTTCGTCGCATGATCTGCGTTGAGGCAGGCTCTGTTTCCGATTGGAACAGTCTGAAGCCCGGTGACAAATGGGAAGGCGGACAGACGATCAAGGCGCATATCTAGAAATATAATCATGATCTACAACTTGGACTTCGGAGCAGCGGTATTCGTCGCGGCCTGGTTGACGGAGATGCCTCCATGAGGATCCTCCGGCTGATCAGACTCGCCAAAGAACACCACCGTCACTGTAAGATCGTCGCGATAACTCCGGCTCATTGGGCTCGGAATTGAGACTAGCATGGACACTTGATCCTGGTCGCGACCGCCAAGAGCGTTGCGAATTAGATGCGTGGCCGCGTTGTCGTCGACATTGGAGAACTGAGGCGCAGAGCGTCGGCGAACACCACGCTGCTTCGTTACGTCGTCCTTGAGTATCACTTGATGGGGCTCGGGTGCGCCCTTCTGGCCACCCCAAATACGGCCCCAAAGAGTGATGTCTTCCGTTGCATTCGGCTTCATGCGCTGTTCCTTCCACTGCGCTACAAGTGCCACGATTTCCTGGTTCGTTAGCATCTCATACAGGCCGTCGGTTGCAAGCACCAGGAAGTCACCCTTTTTAGGGTTGATTTGGGTGGTGGTGACTACTGGTTCAGCAGTGACATAGGGCGGGCTTCGAAGCTCGTTAGGCGTTCGGCGACCAAAGAACATGCGTGCAACTGTCTCCTGGATGTCCTTGGACCACTTGTACCGCGCGTCGCCGAAAGCCCGAGTCGGCTCGAGCGATCCAAGTACACGGCCATTTCTAATAACTGTCGTCTCCTCTCCAGGGTGCTCCTTGCGCATGCGGGCCACTTCATCAGGATTACTGCCAGTCTGGTCAACCGAGAGCGCAGTGGCGTGCCACTGACCCTTGTCGCTGCGATGCCCGAGCACTGCGCGCGAGTCGCCTGTCACTGCAACACGCAGATCGCGTGTACCCGTGTCATAGAACGCCAGCAGCCCGCAAGAACCGCTCAGTGCTGGGGACAGAAACTCGCTGGCAGAAGCCTTGCTCGGATTGTCGAGAAGATGGCGAACATTCTTCTCTACGATCAAGTTATCGAGACGCAGAAAGCCTTGCTTGATCGCATTGTCGATGGCAGCTGGCTCAGGATAGGTGCGGGGTGATTCGGGTGAGCCTGGGTCCGAGGGCTTGTGGACGGCGTCAAGTTCTGCCAGGACGTGCGAAATGAGGGAGTCACGCAGCTTTGCACTCGTAGTCCAACCAGCGTGGCCGTCGTAGACGCCCCAGAACATCCAGTCAGTGGATCCAGACTCGGTTGCTACTGGTACTTGGACGATTTGCTCTGAACGGTCGTCCTCAATGGGGCTGTTGGACGGGAGCTGGTTGACATCATAACGCAGTACGCCACGGGACCTGTTCACGTGGTAGCTCTCCTCGTGGCTGCGCAGCCGAGCGTCTACCTGGGCCGGGCTCAGCATCTGGATGCCTTGTTTGCCGCCACTAGCGGCCGTGGTGCTGACCGGGTTCGATCCAGCAGGGCCGTCGAGATGCACGACCGAGGACGCAAAGAGCGAGACAACGACAGCTGCAGAGGCACCAAGGGCGTACCTGTAAGGGTTCCGCATGCCGCGCGTCCGCGGGGCCGTGCTGAATTGCCGTGCAACGCCGTACCGAGCGGTAGTGGCAACTCCACGTTGTAGTGCCAGCATTTGCGAGCCACGTGACCTGGCACCGCCTGCCGCTTTTGTAGTGATAAGGGTGAGGGTTTCGATAAAGGTTAGGGTCGCGGCGAGGGCAAGGGCCACAGATTAGATACCGGATCAGGGCTAGGGCAATTTTTCAACTATCATCATCACCACGCGACGGTTGACAGGCGAGCATGGGCCCCAAGAAACAGCAGCTCTCGGACAAGAACAAGGCGGCGAAGCGCCAGGCCGCGGTGGCCGACAAGACCTTTGGTCTCAAGAACGTGAGTACCGGATCTGTACAACTCATGCAAGGGTCCAAGAAGCCCCTCAACATGCCACCGTGCCCACGAGCTGACACAGAAGAACAAGTCTGCGAAGGTGCAAAAGTTTGTGCAGCAAGTAGAGGCCCAGAGTAACTCGTCAGCGGCCAAGCGGAAGGAGGCAGAGGCGGCGCGGCGAGCTGCGGAGAAGAAGGCAGCGGCCGAAGCCAAGGCAGAAGCACAGGCCCTGTTCAAACAGGCTGTGGTCCAGCAGAAGGTTCCCTTTGGCGTGGATCCAAAGACGGTGCTCTGCGCCCACTTCAAGGCCGGCCAGTGCAACAAGGGCAGCAAGTGCAAGTTCAGCCATGACCTCAACATAGAGCGCAAGACTCAAAAGCCAGACCTGTACACGGATACCCGCGAGGACGAGCTCAGCGCCGAGGAGAAGCTCCGGCAAGCGTCGGATGCCATCCCACGGAAGCAGGCGAATGCAACGGACGTGGTCTGCAAACATTTCATCAAGGCAGTGGAGGAGAACAAGTATGGCTGGTTCTGGGTGTGTCCAAACGGCGGCGATAAGTGCAAATATAAACACTCGCTGCCACCAGGCATGACCATCAAGACGAAGGAGCAGAAACGGCTTGAGCGCCTGGAGGCACAAAACCAGCCGAAGATCACACTGGAGGACTTCCTTGAGACAGAGCGCCATAAACTCGGAGACAACCTCACGCCCGTCACCGTCGAGTCATTCGCAGAATGGAAGCGTAAGCGGGACGCCAAGCGAAAGGAGGAGGCCGAGAAGGAGCAGAAGCAAAAGGAGAAAAAGCGGATGCTCACAGGCAAGCAGCTTCTGCTCAGTGGCAAGTACGCGGAAGAAAACGACGACGGGTCGGAGGCGTGGTCCATGGCAGACCTGGCCCGTCGGGTGGAGGAAGTGCAGCAGGAAAACGGGTCTGCGTCGTAGGTACAGTAATATACGCAAATTCAATTCATTAGGCGGGACTATCCTCTTTCTGGATCTTGTCCTCTGCTTCGGCAATTGGGATGCCGGATTTTTGCGCGAGCTTCTCGGCCTCGAGCTCCTCCTCCTCGAGCTCGCCCTCCTCGCCGAGGCCCTCGCCCGCCTCGGGGTTGGGCGCAGACTGCATCATCTGCTGGAGCATGGCCGGATCAAAGCCGCCGGCGCCACCGGCGCCGCCGCCCATGCCGCCCATGCCGCCCATGCCGCCGGCGAGCTGGCTAAAGTCGAGGCCCTCGGCGCCGGGGAAGCCGGGCTCCTCGGCCTCGCCCTCCTGCTCGTCCTCGTCGACCCACTTGTCGAAGTCGGTCTTGATATAGTGGTACTTCTTC
>JANJPH010000349.1:0-10614 GCA_030407195.1 [Candida] tunisiensis
TTGGGGCCGGGGTTGCCACCCCGGGTCGCGACACCCACACGGTCCACGTGGGTGCAGTCAAAGCCTCCTGCAAGTCACCGGCCGCCGGCGCCGTCGCCGTCGCCGTCCACGTCGCCGTCCACGTCCGCGTCGCCGTCCACCGTCGCCGTCTACGTCCAGCCTCGCCCGCCGGACTGCTACGACCGCAGTGCGCCGTCCGCCATTGCCCCCGGCTGTCACGGGTGCAGGTCCCAACCAACGCCCACCCTGCGGGGGCACGGACTGAAATTTCACAGGAACCACCAACCCGTGTCGTGTGCGCCCTGCTCGCCCTGGCCGTGGCCCGACACACACCAGCATCCGCAGCATCGTGCTCAGGGGCCCCCCTGCACGCGTCTCTGGGTCGTGATCGGCCGTGCACTGGCACAGGCCCCGAAACGTGCGCCACCACCCTCCACGGCCTCCCCCCGGCACCATGTCACAGTCCCCGGCACCGCATCTGTCCGAGTTCTACTCGTTCATGAACCCCAGCCACGTGGCCTCGGCCACCCGCGACGCCGAGAGCAGCAGCGACGCCGAGACGAGCCGATCAGGCATGTACCGCAGGGGCTCATCGACGACCCTGCGCACCTTCACGACGAGCGGCGACTCGGCAGCACGCTTTGCAGCGCGCCACGAGGACCTGCCGGCCCTCATCACGACGAAGGAGGTCAAGAACGCGTCTGCCGCCTACGATCTCGTCCTCGATGCCGCCGCGCAGTACCGGGAGGCCCTCCTCGGCGTCAGCCGGGCGGCAGCCGAGTTTGGCCAGGCGCTCGAGGTGTGCGCACGGTGCAAGGGCGCCGGCTCCTCTGCCGACGGCCTCCTGGCTGCTGGCGGCCTGCACTTCCTCGTCGCAAACCACCAGCAGATCCTCGCAGGCGCCGTCGAGGCCGCCTTCGAGCGGCCCATGCGCCGCGACGTCGACAGCTTTGTGCGCAAGGCCGCCGAGAACGAGGCATACTTCAAGCGAGAGCTCCTCAACAAGAACAAGCGGCTCAAGAGGCAGGAGGAGGACAACTACAAGCTCTCGCGGCAGAGACGCCGGAATCTCGGCGAGTACCGGAACGCTCTCCTCGAATTGACATCACAGATCGACGAGATCGACCGGCTCAAGTACGAACACTTCCAGCAGCAGTACAACGTGGCGCACGACGCCTCCCAGGAGCTCCTGGCCCACACGGCGTCCATTGTGCGCGCGCAGGTCGAGATATACGAGGGCATTGCGCGCAAGGGCTGGTCGGGCGGCGGACTCGACGACCTGATTGCCATCTGTCCGGACCCGTTTGCTGAGCTGGACGAGGAGAGTGCCAACAACGGCACGGTTAGGGGGCCGCCAGAGCGGAAGCCCGCGTTCAGCCTGTTTGGGGGGAGTCGGAAGAGCGGCGACACCCTCAAAGCTGCGTCCACGCGGACGAAGCCTGCCACGCCGGGCGTGTCGCCGGGATTCAGCATCCTCCCGACGCGCAGCATTCTCGACACACCGGTTGCGACGACTGACGAAACTAACGACGACACAAACAATACTAATACTAATAATCATGACAGCGCTGACGACGAGGCAGACGACGGCGGCTCAGAGGAGGACTCATTCTACGCGGGCGAGCCTGTGACGTCATCGCCGCCGTCGACAGACGAGGCCGATGGGCCAGCGATCCATTCCACGCCGTCCCGCTCCAGCTTCTCGCTGCCGCCAATATCGCCGCCGGGCTCTCCAGACACGGTGCGCGGCCGGGATCGGGAGGACAGCAGGGGGTACGACGCTGAGTTCGAGACTGCAAAAGGACATCATGACGATCTGACGCTGGGACACTCGGGATGGAAGTAGGCAAAAAAATGCACAGTCTATTGGTACTGCTATTTGGCGGGCTCGGCGGCAGCGGGAGCCGCGGCGCTGGCGGTGTCGTCCTTGGGGCCGTCCCTCTTGCCGTTGATGATCATGTCAATGGTCTGCATGTGGCTGTAGCCCTGATTCCGGTTGTACGAGTAGAGACGGGTGAGCTGGGTGCCGGCGACGGCGCCAAGGAAGAAGTTGACGGACGCGAGGAAGTAGTTCTTCGGCTTGATGATGAGGCACCAGCGCGTCCAAATGGCACCGGTAGCGAAGAGCGCAATCTGCTGGGTGCCGGAAATCTTCTCGACCGGACGGTTGAGGTCATTGATGCCGGCGAGGACCAGCGACCACTTCATGACCGGGGCCCAGAAGTGGACCGTCTTGGGGCCGGTCTCGGCATTCAGAAACCTCTGGAACTTGGACGCGTGTGCTTGTGCCATGGCGGTAGGTGTCCTGGTCAGAGTCGTTGCGCTCGTCCCGGAATGCGGAGAGGGGTCCGGGGGGTTTATTTCAGCATCGCGGGACGCTGTTGGGCAGTGAGTTTATTTGTGCATCGGTTGCCGTTTGGGTGCGTGTTAATCAGTGCATCTCCAGCCCGTTCGGGCACGGTTTACATCAGTATCCCAGACCCCGTCGGGCAGGTTTACATCAGCATTCCCACCCTCGTTGGGCACAGTTTACATCAGCATCCAAACCCGCCTGGCAGGTTTATTTCAGCATCCGGCGCCCGTTTAGGCACGGTTTACTTCAGCATCCGGCGCCCGTTCAGGCCCCCGACGACCGCCAATTGGGACGTGGAAAAGGCACAACGACGGCGAACCTCGACGACTCGGCAAATGGCGTCGCGATACGTGTTTCCCCGGGCTCTCAAGGAGATCCGGTTCCATCTGAGCCAGACGGGCGAGGCAAGCGCCCCTCTCCGGTACGTATCTCCGACCACGTCCCCGTGGCCCCGCTGACCCAGGACCTTCCTCGCCAAGAGCTATCCGGTCATGAAGAAGCACAACCCGAACACCCCCATCCTCATCCGCGAGGCCTTTGGCGTGCGTCCCATGGCGTACGCGCGTTTCGGTGAGTCCTACGGCGGTCTTCTGCCAGCGCGGCCGCAGTAACACAGAAAAGGGCGTTGAGCACAAGATAGGCCTCGACGGCCAGGACGGCAAGGCCATCGAGAGCGCGATAGAGACTCTGATCCACAAATCAGGCTAATAAATGTGTATATACCGAGAAAAAATGTCCGGCCGGCCGCGCGTCACGTGAGCATGGCTCCCGCATACTTTCGCTTCCTCGGGTGTCCCAGACGCTGAAAAACCATAACGTGTACCGAAGCTGTGGCGGACGGAGGCAGCCATGGAAAGCAGCGTCGTAGCGACGCTAGAGTACATCAACGCAACCGTGGAGCAGGCGATAGCAAAGCTCCACATTGTGCCCGGATCCAAGATTGTGTCGCGCTACATCCAGTCGTCGTACCAGAACGACCCCGTGCGGAGCCTGCTGGAGCTCCTGCTGCTCCTGTTTGCAATCCGCTACTTCCTGGCGTCCAAGTACAGCTTCAAGAAGCAAAACTATGTGCGCCTGACCAAGGAAGAGGTCGACGAGCTGGTGGCCGAGTGGCAGCCTGAGCCCCTGGTCAAGCCGGTCTCGGACGAGGAGCGCTGGGAGCTCGATTCGCTTCCTGTCCTCCAGGGTGGCAACGGGCCGCTCGTGCATCTCGTGCGGCCTTCGGATGTCAAGCTCGGTTTCGACAGCGAGCCCGAGCCCCCCCGTGGCAAAGGGCTCATCAACCTCGCGTCCACTGATTTCCTGGGCATGGGGTGCCACCCGCTGGTCAAGCGCGAGGCAGTGCGCATCGTTCGCAAGTATGGCGTCGGGAGCTGTGGTCCTGCCGGCTTTTACGGCACCCAGGATGTCCACACCCAAGCCGAAGAGGACATCGCCGCTTTCACTGGCCACACCAATGGCATTCTCTATTCGCAGAATTTCTGCACCGGGTCGTCTGTTATCCCTGCGTTCCTCCGGCGTGGCGACATCGTGGTTGCCGACTCCAAGTGCAACATTGGCATTCAAAAGGGACTTATGATTTCGCGTGCCACAGTCAAGTGGTACAAGCACAATGACATGGCAGACCTGGAGCGCATACTCGAGAAAATCCACCGTGACTACCGCAAAAAGAAGCCGCTCACCCGTCGCTTCATCATCACTGAGGGTCTTTTCGAAAACTACGGTGACTCGCCCGACCTTGCGACCATCGTGCGCCTCAAATACAAGTACAAGTACCGTCTATTGCTCGATGAGTCCTATTCTATCGGCCTGCTTGGTCCCAGCGGCCGTGGCCTGACGGAGGCCCAAAACATCGACCCCAGGAAGATAGACATCACCGTTGGGTCGTTCAGCAACGCTTTCGGAGCAGCGGGAGGCTTTTGCGTCGGAGCTCATAACATTGTGGAGCACCAGCGCATCGCAGGGTCTGCGTTCGTCTTCAGCGCGACGCTCCCGGCTTATCTGGCGCACTCTGCATCGACCGCCATCCGCATCCTGCAGGGACGGGAAGACCTCGTCGGCGAGGTCGGCCCGAACCCAGAAGCGATTGATGGACCGGATTCAGCTGATACCTCAGAGGCACCTTCTAAACAGGCCTCTGGTGCCGCGACGCCGCTCAATGGTGAGTTTGTGCAGAGCGAAGTTATCAAAAAGCTGCGACAAAATGTCGCTGCATTCCGAGAAGTTCTTGACGGCTGCTCTGTCGTCAAGAGCCCGTCTCTTCGCGAGTCGCCACTGATTGTCATCATGCCTGCTGATGGCAGCAAGTTCACGCCGGAGAGGTGGCAGCCTGTCATCGACGAGTGCGTGCGCAACGGCGTTCTCGTGTCGCGCCACAAGAGGCTTCAGGAGCACGAACAGGGCACAGTTGAGCACTTGCTCAAGATCTGCATACGAGCCGACTCGGACATCGATGACATCCGGCACGCCGCCCGAGTCGTTGTCGACGCCCTGAACTTGCATCTCTAGACCACTAATGTAATACATGTATAGTACATGAATAGCTGTGCTATTGCCATCGGTACAACGCCCAGGCGAGCGACGAGGTCTGGTTTGTATAGAGCAGACGGCCAGGACTGTCTTGTGCCGCTCCAAACGCAACCATGGCGGGCAAAAGGTGCTCAAATGAAGGGTGCGCCTTTCGTGCGTCGGGGTGTTTTGTAACCTCCACCAGGTTTTGCTTTGCCTGTGCGGGTGACGCAGCCCCCTCGATTGCCCTTCGCAAAGCATCATCGAATGGTTTCGAGTATGGTGCTACGCGGCCCATGTAGCGGCCCATATCGTAGAGGTTGTGCACGCTCATGCCGGAGCCGATCACAAACACATTGTGTTCACGAAGCGGGCTGAGTGCACGTCCAAGCTCAAACGCCTTCGCAGGGTCCTCGCCTGCGGGCAGCGAAACCTGGATCAGCGGTACTTCCAGGGCCAGGTCAGACTCGGGCGCACCCTTGGGCCGTGGTATGGCATCTTCGCCCGGCAGCGCTGCACCGCCTTGAAACGCGACCTTGAATGGCACCCAGACGCCGTGATCTATACCGCGATGGACCGTTTCAGCTGGGATGCCCTGCTGAGCAAGCAGACTGGCAATCTTTTCGCTCAACACATTGCTCCCCTTCGTCGGAAACTTTTCGCGGTACATGTAGCGGGGAAAGCCATAGAAGTCGTAGATTAGCTCGTTTGGTCCGTCTGTGGAGGTGACTAGGACCTTGCCTTGCTTTTCACTCTGCCAATGGGCGGAAACGACGACAACAGCGTCGGGCTTGGCAGCGAAAATGGCCTCTCCCACACGCTTGATGGCCTGCCATGCGCCGTTATCGCCTCCTTCGCTGGATCCATACATGAACGTTGGGCCGCCGTGCGAGAAGAAGTACACGGGGGTGAGTGGCGAGGATTTCCCGTTTCGGGCAGCCGAGGTCACGTGAGCTGGCGTTGCCATTCTGAAGAGGTGTCGGCAGAAGAAGGCGACGGTCAAAACGGCAAACGACAGAAGAACGTAGCCGCTCAGTCGAGGCATGGGCCCATGGAGCGAAGGGGCCCGTGTCGAGGCGCGCATCCAGTCTTATATGCACATCTCACACCACACCAAGCCGGTGCCATTGTTCCGCGGTTCTTACGTGAGATTACGGGCTCCCATCGATCCGAAGGTTATGTCAGGATGTGTAATCGGATTACATAACAGATGTTTATGTCATCAGCTGTGCTGGCCTTACCTAATGCCTGAGCCGCATCAGCCACCACCGACCTCGAACGATGTGGCCCTTCAGCAGCAACAGCAGTGATTCAGATGGCAGCGCAAAGCTAGAGGACATGCCGGCGCTGCCACCACGGGTGGGCCCGGCGAAGAACGAGGACGTTCTGCTCGAGGATCTTCCACCACGGTTCGAGGACGATCTGGAGTCTCAGAAAGAAAAACGCCGAGCTCTGCGGCCGTCTGTGCGGGAGGTGGCGTCCAACATAAGCATGGATGACTTCAAAAATGCCCACAAGGTCCCCTGCTTCCGCGAAGCCGTTCTCACAGGCGGTGTAGGCTTTGCTGTGTTGTTTGGCGTCATGGTGACATTCGGATGTAAGTGTGCCAGTCAACATGAGGCTTGCCAGTTGCTAACACAGCGCCCGTCAAACGCGCCATGAACTGGGCAGTGGGCAGCTTCTCGATCTCCAGTATCGCCAGCTGGGAGTCGTGTCGGTATAAGTTGCGACGAGCCAAACGCGGCATCGAAGCTGGCAAAGAGCTCTACAAACGAAAAGGCACGTCGGGCGCACCTGAGGGTGGCGAAGCGTCTAATTGACCAGCACATAGATATCCCTGTATATAGCCCTAACATCCATTGCATACTGTCCACCCACTCCTCACCTGGACGGCTTCTTTAAAAGCTCAGTATCGGTTTCATGGTCCGCAGACATGTCAAGGATTGCGCTCAACGGCAGCGACCTGGCACCGATCATCGATTCTACGGCGATCAAGTCAGCTGTCGCGCTTAGTTCGGCATCACCGTCACCGGAAAACCTTTTTCCTGGAGTGGCAAACACACGGGTCAAGGCCAAACGCCGCTCGGGCAAGAAAGCTGTCAAGTCTAGAACAAAGGCCCAGCCCAGTCCTACGGAGGCTCCACCTAGCACCAAGAATTTCGTGGTCCTGGCTCAGTGGCTGCTCAAGCTACCTGCTGTGCAACAGCTGGCTGTGTGAGTTTCAGTTCCACGAGACGTTACCACGGTACTCACACAGAACGGTTCTCACAGTTGGAGATCAGCTCACAGGGCTGGTAAACCCGTACGGCGAGTCGCTCAGACGCCTGTCCTCTCCTTGGGTACGTATTCTCCAGCTTCATAACCCACAGCGCCGGCTCACACAGACGTTTGTCACCTTCAAGACAGCGCTATCAGGTCTCCTAGCTGCTTACTTCCTCTCATACATCATGGCGATAATCAGCATCACGCTTTTCGGATTCTTCGTCGTGGCGAGTCTCTGGATTGGTTTAGGCTTGGTCGTCCTGCTTCCCCTGCTTCTCGCTGGTCTTGCTTTAGGCACTGCCTTTTGGGTTGGATTGAGCGGTCTGATCCTCCTGTATCGGGCCTTCGTCCGCTTTATAGGGAGAGCAGGCCGGCCGTCAAGGGAGGCACGGCGCACCTGGGACTTCATCGCCAACTACAACGCCAGAGAGCTGATGAGCGACGAGGACAGAGCCGCAGTTGAGGCCCGTGTGGAGGCCATCAAGGCCCGTCGTGCTGCGGCAGCCGCTGCCACTGCCCACGTCACTTCGAGCACTCCTCAAAACGCCGACATCGCTTCGGGCCCTCCTCAAAACGCGGAGGCAGTCGCAGCGGCCAAGCGAGACGTGCACGATGCCGACGTTGTGGATCACGACGAGTCCACTGCCACTCTAGTGTAGCCTCAATAGATGCACGGCCAGAGCGGCCGGCCCGTCCCCATCTCTTGGCCTCGCTCACCGCCGTCCTCGAGCCGTCATGTTCTGTGCGTATGCGTGCGCCCGTCCCTGCGTCGAAGGTCGCTCGCATGAGACCGACGGCTGTGGGGTGGCTGGGGCCCCAGCCCCGATACGTGACGCCTTGGGCTGGCGCTGAGTGAAGCGTCCGTGACACTCCCATGTCGCAATGCTCCGGGACCACGAAAGCTGGGCGGCGGTGCCGAATCACGGGCGCGGGGAATGGCCCAGGTGACGAGTTCTGGTGCCGCTATCACCGAGGCCAGAACCCGCAAACGGCAGCAACCCCAGCTGTCGCGGGCAGGGAAGGCTCCTCGCTATGGCGCCTCTTCACCTGTCTGAGCCTGAAAGAAAGTCGGCCGACCGGCCCTGAGCTGCTCTATGTAGCGGCGCCCCTCGACACGAGCGCCGAGAAGCAGGGCTTCATCTACATATACACACTCACCGATACCAGGAACGCTAGAGTATGGTCTGCCCAGTCTCGGCGGTTTGTGGCGCTCAGCGACACCAAGCAGACGCTTGTCAAGGTCGGCTGCACAGTCCAGGCACCAGCTGAACGAATCCGCCAATGGCGAGAACAATGTGGCCACTCCATAGCACTTGTACGGTGGCAGCATCGCCGCGACAGCCCCGTATCCAACGCCTTCGATCCCAGACATGGAGCGTGGCGCGTGCTACAACCGAGAACGGTGGAGAAGGAGATCCACAGCCACTTGCGGAACGTCTACGGCCGCGGCAGCGTGGAGTGTGCAGGCTGCTCCGGCGGCCGCCACCGCGAATGGTTCCTCGTCGACAGCCTCGCCGACGCAGTCAAGAGAGTGGACACGATTGTAAACATGTACAACAAGTAGAGACGTATAACCATATAATTCGCGCGAGAAGAGTACTACTAAGAATCGAATCCAGGGAGCGAGCCTAGGCCGCAGTGGCAATGCCCTCGACGGTATGGCGAGGGGACGCGGGCTGGTACAGGGGCTTGGGCTCAGTCGCAGCGATAGCGAGCTGCTTGTCAGTCCACATGTGGGCCGGCGTCTGAGCATTGGCAACGCCAACACCGCAGTGGCCGCCCTTGGCAGCCCAGTCGCTCACACGGTTCAGCTGGAGTTCGGTGAATACAGAGTCAAGCGCAGTGATAAGCTGATCAGCGAGACCCTTGTGGTGGCCCGGAGTCGGCGTGACGCGGAGACGCTCCTGGCCAATCGGGACGGTCGGGTAGTTGATCGCTTGGACGTAGATGTTGTGCTTCGTCAGCAGCAGGTCGGACGCAGCCTTCGCCTTCTCGGCAGATCCGACGAGCACCGGGACAATGTGAGAGGGGTTGGGGATCACGGGGATGTCACGGCTGGCAAGCTGGTCCTTGACGTAGCGGGTGTTGAGCTGCTGCGCAGTGCGGTCGGCCAGAGTGTTGCGCTGGTAGTTGATAGACGCGTTGGCACCAGCCATGGTGGCAGGAGGAATCGACGTGGTGAAGATGAAACCGGGGGCATACGAGCGAACCATATCGACAAACTTGGCCGAGCCCGCGATGTAGCCGCCGACGCAACCGAAAGCCTTGCCAAGGGTACCAGTGATGATGTCGACGCGATCCATAACAGGACGCTTGCCGTTGGGGTAGCGAGTCGCAGAGCTCTCGCGGTGGAATGTGAAGTCGAGGTGCTCCGCGACACCAGCGCCGTGCGGGCCGTACATGCCCACAGCGTGCACCTCGTCGAGGAAGGTCAGCGCGCCGTACTTGTCGGCGAGGTCGCAAACGGCCTCAATCGGGGCGATCGAACCGCACATCGAGTAGACCGACTCGAAGGCGATAACCTTGGGGACCGACTTCGGGAACTGGCGCAGCTTCTGCTCCAGGTCGGCGAGGTCGTTGTGCTTCCAGATGACCTTCTTGGCGCCCGAGTGGCGGATGCCCGTGATCATGGAGGCGTGGTTGAGCTCGTCAGAGAAGTAGACGAGGCCCGGTAGCTTCTGGCCCAGGAGCGACAGGGTGTCGTCGTTGGCCACGTAGCACGAGGAGAAGACGAGGGCGGCCTCCTTCTTGTGGAGTTCGGCGAGGGTCTTCTCGAGCGCGACGGCGTGGCGGTTGTGGCCCGCGATGTTGCGGGTGCCGCCGGCGCCGGCGCCGTACTTCTCGAGGGTCTCGTGCATCTTGTCGAGGACAACACGGTTGCGGCCCATGCCGAGGTAGTCGTTGGCGCACCAGACGGTGACCTGGTCCTTCTCGTTGGCGCCGCGGTGGGCGAGCGGGAAGCTCTGGGCGAGACGGTTGATGTTGTTGAAGTAGCGGTAGCTCTTGTCGCGGTGCTTCTTGTCGAGCTCGCGGGCGTAGACGGCCTCGTAGTTGAAGGGCTCGTCAGCGACGGGGGTGGCGGCGGGCGCAGGCTCCTTCTTGACGGGACACGTGCCGTGGCTCGTGTCGAAGACGCCCTGGGACGCGTGGACCGACTCGATGGACGGCACCTTGGCGGCGGCGGGCCTGGACTCGGTCACGTAGCCGCGGCGGGTGGCGAGGGCGCCGTGCATGACGGGGCAGCGCTCGGCCTTGGCGGCGAGGACGCTCTTCTGGGCCATGCCGCGGAGGCGCTGGAGCGAGGTGCTCTTGAGGAAGGGGCAGAGGGCCCTGCTCTGGCGTGCGAGAGACTCCATGGTGGTAGGAGGTAGTCCGAGCGTTTCCCGTAAAATAGAGGAGTAAAGACAGCGCCGGCGTCGTCCAACAGCCTCGGTCAGCAGCCTCTAGAGGTGATACAAATCTATCATTCATTTTGTCTATACAATCGTCAA
>JANJPH010000034.1:0-56748 GCA_030407195.1 [Candida] tunisiensis
ATAAATCCAAGAATTTCACCTCTAGCTATTGAATACTGATGCCCCCGACTGTCCCTATTAATCATTACGACGATCCTAGAAACCAACAAAATAGAACCGTTCGTCCTATTTTATTATTCCATGCTAATATATTCGAGCGTAGGCCTGCTTTGAGCACTCTAATTTGTTCAAAGTAAAAGTTCTGGTTCGCTACGATGCCCGGTAAAGGACACCGCAGTTAGCCAGAAGGAAAGCCCCGATCAATCCAGTACAAACCTTGCGGCAGACCGGCAGATCAGGGCCAAAGTTCAACTACGAGCTTTTTAACTGCAACAACTTTAATATACGCTATTGGAGCTGGAATTACCGCGGCTGCTGGCACCAGACTTGCCCTCCAATTGTTCCTCGATAAGGTATTTAAATTGTTCTCATTCCGATTACAAGACCCGAAGGGCCCTGTAACGTTATTTATTGTCACTACCTCCCCGTGTCGGGATTGGGTAATTTGCGCGCCTGCTGCCTTCCTTGGATGTGGTAGCCGTTTCTCAGGCTCCCTCTCCGGAATAGAACCCTTATTCCCCGTTACCCGTTGAAACCATGGTAGGCCACTATCCTACCATCGAAAGTTGATAGGGCAGAAATTTGAATGAACCATCGCCAGCACAAGGCCATGCGATTCGAGAAGTTATTATGAATCACCAAAGAGTCCGAAGACATTGGTTTTTTATCTAACAAATACATCCCTTCCAGAGGTCGGGATTTTTAGCATGTATTAGCTCTAGAATTACCACGGTTATCCAAGTAGTAAGGTACTATCAAATAAACGATAACTGATTTAATGAGCCATTCGCAGTTTCACTGTATAGATTGCTTATACTTAGACATGCATGGCTTAATCTTTGAGACAAGCATATGACTACTGGCAGGATCAACCAGATAACTACTAAAATTCAACGGTCCACCTTTGCAGTTGCAAAGACGGCGTGTTTTTTAGTTAATTTAAAATGGCATATTTCCCACTCTTTGAATTCCTCTGGAGAGTTTCCGCAAAACTAAAATGGTTTTGCATCACTTCCTGAGAGGAGGTTAACGAACGGAAATCATCACGTCAGCAATGTGACGGCTAGATTTCCGCGCAGACCCCCAAATTTTTCTGTTTCAATACTTGCTATTAGCTAGTAATCCACAGAATCCATCACTGGCGAACAACTAGAAACAAAATGTCAAGCTGTCGCACTGTGCAAGCGAAATATTCGCTCATATTCCAGAACCTTGGAGACTGAAGCTGAGACGAGACTCTGCGACAAACCTCAATGATTCGGAATTAGGCCACTGAACCTTGAGATGGAGAGATGGGGCTACTTCTTTTTTCGCTTTCCATTACTCCTTCTCATCATAAACCCTGCAGCCATGTCTGTATTGGCTTGCATCCCTTTCGGGTGCATTTGTATTCTTGAATCCCCTCAGTTTCCTGTTTTCACTACCATACCTTTTACTCGCCCGCAATCGGCGCCGCGTCGCTGTCAGGTGACGTGACCGCAGTATGTCTAAGGTTGAGCTCATTACCGTTCACGTACTCTGTGCTATTATCAGAGAAGAACCCGCTACAGCGATACCGCTTGGCTGAAGCTTGGTCTCAGCTCGCTCTACCATACCTTTGATGCCTTCTGCAACTGACACGGCCTCCTTAGTTTTGAGAGAAATGATCCATGAGTATCGAGTAAAGGCATCAATGAGTGACAGAAAACTTTCGTGTCCTTGTAAAGACATGTCACTGATATTGGAGCACACATCAGCGAAGAGTTTCTGCAAGGGATGTGTGGCTTTCTGAATCAGCCGTGGGTGGATGGGTTCGGACTGCTTTGCGGAGTTCACATGGATGGCACCGGCTGCTGATGAGAACCAGTCAAGCGCACCAAACCCCGCTTGGCCAGATCCTCCTGTTTGCCATTGCTAGCATGTCCAAGACGCGTATGAACAGTTGTCTGTCATAGAGCGGAGGTGCACCCTTTGCGACGAACGTCGTTTAATCTTCACTATCTTTGTTTCCTGGGACTATTTTGCAATCAATCTTGACAATGTTGCTGTCTTCACGTCCAATGTACCACCTGTCTGCATTCTGGAATTCACAGGAGGTGCGGTTCTCTGTATCACTCGTTAAAGAGCATTTTTCGACCCGTTTCAGTTGTGCAACGGAGATTAGACAAGCGGTGCCCGGAACAACAAACACACTTGGCAGTACCAGTGAGTACTCTGCATCCGGATTCACTATGTCAGTGATGCTCAGTCTCAATGTTCCCTGCCATTTTACTGCCCGATAGGCATTGCCTATGCCTCGAACAACTTTCCCCGTCACCGGCCTCAGGTCGTCTAAAAATCTTACATCACCGACTATGGACACACCCGCTGCAATACCAGGATATGCCTGGAGACCACAGTGATCACGCTCACCTCCCGGAGTTGCGACTAACCCTTCCTCACGACATAACAGTCTGTGGGCACCTTAGAAGAGTCCATCACATCAATCAAAAACACCTCACCTATCTTCTTAGCAGACGACCCCTTTGTCTCCGCGTACTCCTTGCAGTTGGCTATGACATGCCCACGCTTATCGCAGTGAAAACACACCACTCTTGGACGCTTAGATGGAGGGTGACTTTGACCTGGACATCTGGTACACTGCCTAGGACCTATCCTCCTATTGGCTCTCGCTCTGTAGGCCTCATACTGCTCTCTGTCCTTGTCCGACGGTTCAGTATTGCAGACCTCAACCTTCTCAGGTGGTTTATACTTGGCTTTGGTGTACTCTGACATCAATGTTGCCATGCACTCATCGAATTGGGTTACAGTCCTTTTGCTCAGATCTTCCCAATGCTGATTGATAAACTTATCTACTCCAGCGGGCCAGTATCGATTGAAGATCCTGGTCACGTCTATGCATTGTTCGGTGTCCGAGTACTCTGAGACCAGGCGTTTCTTCGTCCGGGCGAGAGCTCTGGATCTGGCAACGAAGTTCTGTGGGTTCTCACCTTCCAGAGGGCAAAGATCTTGTATATCGTCTTCGACCTTAAGTACCTCGCGGGGCGAGGTTTTTCCGTGTCGCCTTTTGATACACTGTGACAATTCAGGTAGATTTCTTTTGTCCGATGGAATCTTGATCAGCTCCCCATAAGTCTCCTCTTCGATCGCCAGGTGTCTATGAATTCACGGGTTGTTTCATGAAGAACTTTCTCTCGTTCAGATTCTCTCATATCACTGAGGATACACAGCCACTGCTATCTCGTTCGCACCCTCCTTGTCTGTTTCGGATATTGTCTTGCTTGGGTAAAGCGTCAGGGCATTCATATTGATGAGGTGTTCATAGCCTTCGACGGTCAGAAAAAGGTCATGGTGCTTTTTCTTCTTGAAGGCTTTGTTGAACTCTAGTTCCCAGGTGTCATGGTCAATGTCTCCAAGCATGTAGTCGGCCAGTTTCGGATATGGCTGACTCTCCAAGTGCATTTTCCATTGTTCTACCCAACTGTCAAATCCCACTTCCAAGCTGAAGACCGGGGGCTTCCCCTGGTAACCGGCATCGCTACCATGTGAAGTGAACTCATTATCACTTCCACATATAAACTCTTAGTCCCTAATACTCTCACTAGGGGAGTCTCGCTCTTTTCTCTCTATATCTCTTTATGTCTCTCTCTCTCTCCTCGTCGCTGCCCCCTTTCTACGAAGGAAAGGGACACTGTATATCACACCCTGGTTTACTCGACCTTCCGAGATCTGAAAACACTGGGCATTCTCCTTGCAACACTCGTACCCTGACCCTTATCACGTGATTGTGGGCATGGACTTCATCGTGAACTCGCAGCGTGTGGAACGCCGAAGATGTAGGGTTCTTGTGATGTCTGCAGTGTACGGTCGGAGCCTGTTTTAACAGCAAGTCTCGTTGCTGACTAATTGCTTTTCACGACGGTTGTGTTACCGATTCGCTACAATGACTAATCGCTTTATTTATAAGTCTCACACGAGATATAGCGCTCGAAATCCCAGAAGTTCGCATCGGAGTCTCGAATTACAGCCAGTGGCCATTCCACAAGATGCTGCCATTTGGTACCGAGCTCCTGCGCTATTGCTTTCACTTCATGCCTTGGACGGTCACCGATGTAGAAGACGTCTTGGCAGAAATGCATGGAGCCAACCCAGACTGCAAGAATAGCAAGTGCAGCGGGATGGCGACGACGAGCCAGTCGTACAAAAGATTGGGGCGTATTCATGGGAAACGCAAAAAGCATTCCAGCCGTAGTCACATTCAGTGACATGTTTGCGCACTGGCGAAGAAGTTTAAGAGTCTTCCGGATCGTATCAGCATCAGTGGAAGTCAATGTGTCTTCATCCATGTCAAATATCATGGTCTCCAGTTTGTCCAGGAATGGCAACGTTCTCGGCATTGCCCCATTGAAATCGTCAACTCCAAGCAATGGCTTCAATATGGACCCCACTAGTATGTCATAGACGCACCCAATAGCGGAGTGCTGGCTATGCGAGAGGGAGAAGAGATCAGGTAGAGCAGGATTGTCGCACAGCAATGGGACCACATCGGGATGTGCAAATGCCAGCATGTAGATGAAGACACATGAAATAAATATGGCCGAGGCCGACGCTGGGTCGTCTCGGTTCGGCGTAGCCTTCTGCAAAGACTTGCGAATAGCTTGACTGTAATGCGCAGAGACCACCATATCTAGGCCTCGTTGACCACGCTCACGTTTGTTCAAGTGGAGAGCACCGAGCGCGAGCAATCCGTGGGCAACGTAATCATACTTGAAGCTAAGCCTGGGGACTTCAATCTGCCACAGCTTGCGGTTCTGTGGTTTCAAGTACGAGAAGAAGATGGCAGTATCTGTAGAAAAATGGTGCAGTAGTTCCAGGTCCTGGGTGTTGAGCCCAAGTAGCTTGTGCGTCGGAACCAAAGCAGTTTCGTTCAGCGGGGACCCAGTTTCAGCGACGACGCCGACCGTCGATGAGTGCTGAATCCCCGCTTGGCCAAAAAAAGGCTGATAGAGATAGTCAGGCGGGTCAGGTGGGTCAGACGGTGGAGCGGTCACGTGTGCCACTTGCTGTGGTGCAAACAGACTGGGGCCAGAGGTGTGAGGCAGCAAGGAGCCACTCAATGACATGTGACCAACGGGATCATAGTCGCTTGAGTCCCGGCTGCTGAGAGGGCCCAGACTGACCGACCCGTGAGCCAAGGTCAGCGTACCCTCCCCTGATCCATACTGGGACGATCCCACAGAGCTGCGAGACTCTTCACTGTTTGTGGAGCCGGTTGACGCCCGGTTTCTCTTTGTGGTGGGCGACTTGCGCTTGCCAGGCTTTATGTACACACAGACCTTGCCGCGTGCCTCGCAGTAGTTGCAGTTCGGTTTAGACTCGTCGCATTTGATGCGCAAGGACTTGCAATTCTGGCAGCCCGTCCGGCTTTTGGAGTGCGTCTTACGTTTCCGCACCACGGGCGCGTCTGTAAGGGACCCGTTGGAACGCCGTTCGGGCCGTCTAAATGGTCTTTGGGCCTCTGGCGCCGCCACATACGAGTTGTCGCGTGACATCATGATGCTATCTGCGACCGGCCAGGCAGTCGGTGTGCTGGTCGAGCTGCTGCTGGTGTGTGTCGAGAACATCGACGCGCCTGCATCAGGGGTGGTGCTTTCATAGGCCGACGGGGAAGGGTTGCCTGGGAATGCCCCTGACAGAGCAGTGGCGCCGGGCAGGGTGCAGCTCCCGAGGTCCATCAAGAGGGCATCTGAAGCAGCTAGCGTATGACTGAGGCCGCCGCCATGTCCCGCTAAGGCGTCATAGGAGTAGTCCGGAGCCAGTCTCGGGTTCCTCCCAGCGCCGGGACTTGCCATTAGGTCGCTGTTATAGTGAAGCCACGAAGGAGAAATGGTGGACATTAGTTTGTGGTCGGACAGAAAGACCAGGGGTCAATCAATTTGTTATATATAGCTGAATCCCAGCCCTCCGTGAAATGCTGGGCTTTAACTCCGCTCTCTCGTCAAGTGGATGAGCTGCATGATGACTTGGCAACTGCAATCGAGCGAAAAGAAAACAAACACGGCTGTGCCCCTCCCTGGTGACAGGCTGCACGCAGCCATCCCGCCGGTAATTAAATTACCGACGCTCCTGACAAGGCTCGCCGGAGACACCGGACGTCCAATCCCAGTCGGTTCCCGTCCATACTGGACCCCGGCCTGTCGCGGTCCCTTTTCTCGAGACCCCGCTAACTCTAATTTGTCATCTCTCCATCTAAGTGTTCGTCCATGTCTAGACCTGGGAGGCCGTAACGGTGAGATCGCACATGATTGTGTCCGACCCCCCGGTCGGCAGCGGATACGCTGCACAACGGAGTTCCAGCCGCCTTCTATGGGGTTCGCTGCCGTAATGTTGCAGCATGCGGCACCGAACAAGGAGGGAAGCCCGTCAACGTTCAGACAGTTACCGTTTCAACCACTTTCGGCAAGTGAGATGACGCACAGACGCGGGATCACGAGGGGAAGGCCGACAGGCACGCGGGCAACTATGCCCGCCGATCTGCGCTGATCACTGGCGCTGGGCTGAGGGGCGTGCGAGCTAGTCCAGTGCCCTGGTCCGCCATCATGCCAAAAATCAGATGCTTTCACGTGGCCAAGGACCTTGGTCCCCTTCCAGCTAGACCTGAGGCGAAGGATGAATGCTTCATCGGCCCTTTGTCACACACACTGCCCACTATTAACGGATCAGTAACTGGGCAATGAAAACGACGCTCCCTGCAGCCAGCCGACAAAGATCGCATAGCTCCTGCGGAGTCCGTCGGCTGGTGCCGTGCGACGCACCCCATGCAGTTGCACGGTGTTTGAAAGCGATCAGAGACCACCCAAGCCACTGGATGTCTGCTAAAATTGGGAGAACGTACCATGGGAAACATGGGCAAGTCCATTCGATCGCGGAAATTGACAGTTGTGTACGCCGCTGAACCACTTTGAGCACTCTAAATTCCGCCAACCTAATCGTGCGGGATTCCTCTGCCCAGCGAAGCGAGGAGCAAGGACTACATAGTACGAGACCTTCCACAAAATAAAAGCCTCTACGAGATGGATCACTAACAATCGTGTCTGAACGATCTATTTCTCGCTACCAATCTGCTCGACGTCGGACGAGACTTGCTTATTGAGGGCGCGACCCGGGGGTACGATCTTTCCGGGGTAGATCCAGACCATGATGAAGCAGACGGCCACGATCCAAATAGCATCCAGACAGTAGGTCCATACCTCGCTCCTCATGAGGTAACCATTGTTGCCCATCCTGTACTCCACTATGCGGAACACGCTTCTGAAAACAATAAAGCCGCCAACGGTGTACATGGTCTTCAGCAGAGTCTTCCAAGACTTTGTCCTCCTGAAAAGGACATAGTGTAGTTGCGCAATAGGGTTGCGACTTTTTGGAGAACGAGCAAGGTTGTCCTCCTCGGCCTGGAGGAGCAGTTCACTCGATTTCGCCGTTGGCTCGCGATTGATGTTTCTGTGAAAGTCGGCAGCCAGCAGCACGAAGAAGATGAAGATAACGATTTGCAAGAGCAGGCCACCGAACAACACCCAGTTTCCGATTTTGTAGTTGGAGTCTCCGTCACCTGCCATGATGCTCGACCCAGAACTTTGGATCAGGAACGAGAATATATCGCCACCCACAAAGATTTTCGTTACCCATTTTGGCTTGACGAAAAGGTGGTGATCAGCCCGCAGATAGCGCGAAAGCCGGTTCATCGTCATATAGATGCTCGCCTGCAGCAGGGCTGGGGCTACAACCAGCGGGATGGCCTGTACCATGAAGGGGGCGAACTTGTATTGATGGTCGTGGGATAGTATGCGGCCGACATAACCAATCAGTTCGGCTGCAATGCCGAACATGAACGGGATCCAATAGAGCGTGCGATAGCGGATCATTAGATAGAGATGCCACACGAACGCCACCCCGAATAAGACAGCGAAGATGACCCCTGCTGCAAGCGAGGGGTTGTAGCGGTAATATTGCCATTCATCTGTGGGGCTAAGGTCCTTCATTGCGGTGGTAGGGGATATCTGGCCCGGTCCCTCGAGCTCGCAGTCTCATATATAGGGGTCCAGGGTGGCCTCGAGGCACCGCCCTGCATGTTTCTTCACCGTGCTCATCTCGGATAGACAATACGATTATGACTGGGTGGGCCGCCATTCTGAGGCTCTGTGGCACCAAAAATCGGGTGCGACCTGAGGTTCATCGTACCCCATTTACGAATAAACGAAGATATGCGAGATTGTGACGGCTCGGTGCGTGCGGCTCGGCGTTGTACCTGCCTTTCTGCTTCGCCACTCCCCGGCGGGGGCTTACAACCTTAATACGATACGTATTGCAAATACGAAAACCGGCAGCCGCAGCCGGGCCTAAAAAAAACCAACACGCAGGGCTGCCGTCGATGTCATTGGCTCTCCGCCGGACGCAACGGCTGGCCGTTCGCCGTACAGCCCAGATGTCCAGCTGGGCTGTGTCGGAGACTGTAGTAGACAGAAAAAGTGTTTTTGTTGGCCGCGCCACCCAAGTCAGAAGTGGCTCGGACGCGATTGCGAAGCTTGCAGACTTGATCGCCGACAAACGGCTTGCGCGTGCTACTCACAACATTTCAGCATGGCGTGTTGAGGAGAATGGGCAGGTAGCTGAGTCATGCGCTGATGGCGGAGAACCTCCAGGGGGCCAGCGAATCCTCGACATACTAAGATCAAAAGGCATTCATAACGCCCTTGTTGTGGTGACAAGATGGTATGGTGGCACTCAACTTGGCCCGGACAGGTTTCGACATATATCTTATTGTGCCCACAGCGCTTTAGTTCGCGGCGGCTTTCTCAGTAACGAGAGTGGTAAGAAACGCAAGAAGAGGTAGCATTCTAATCAGCTCTGCTCATATATACTTGTAGGGATTCATGATGCCCTTTGGATCGTAGAGCTGCTTGATTCCCCGGAATAGCTCAAGCATACCGTCGTCCTTGGAATAATGAACGTAAGGTTTCTTGGCAAACCCCAGTCCGTGCTCGGCAGAAATGGACCCTTTGTGGTTCTGGACCCATTCGTATACGTACGGCTCAATAAGTTTCTCCACCTGCTTGTCGTACCGGCGAACTGCAACGTTGAGATGCAGGTTGCCGTCTCCGATATGTCCATACCCGACGCAATCGATGACAGGGTAGTCGTCAGTATCCCCGAGGACCCCATTTGAGGCTAGCCGGTCCCTGATGTCGTTTACCAATGAGTACAGGTGCTTCAAAGGAATGGAGACATCGTATTTGTAAACTCCGCCTCCCTTACCCAGCGCCTCAGGAATGAGCTCTCTCCAGGCCCACAAGTTGCGGATCTGCGTAAAGTCCTGCGCTACAACGCCGTCAAGGACTGTCTCTTCCCCAATCGCACCCTCGAGGAACGCCTCGAGCTTCGCGTCATCATGTTCCTTGGATGAGCCACTGGTCTCTATCAGGACGTAGAATGGATGGGGATCATCGAGCGGACGGGAGAGTTCAGAATGCAACTCGACCAGATCCTGGGTCTTGGAGTCCATAAACTCGAAGGCTGACAAAATCTCGCCCAGCTCCTTCTTAGCCTTCACAAACGTCTTCTGAACGGCCTCGTATGACTCAACGCCGAGAAATGCGACGTTCACTGCCTTGCTTCGTTGCGGGCACAAGATCGAAATGCCCGTGATGATTCCCAAGGTGCCCTCGGAGCCAATGAAGAGCTGCTTTAGGTCATAACCAGTGTTGTCCTTCCGCATCGTCGACAGAGAGTTGACTATGGTGCCATCAGGCAAGACTGCCTCGAGGCCCAAGATAGACCCGTGTAGAGACCCGTACCGTAGCAGCCGCAGGCCACCTGCGTTTGTCGCTACAGTTCCGCCAATGTGGCATGAGCCCTTCGCGCCAAGGTCGAGTGGGAATATATGACCTTTTTGTTCAAGGAACTGATCCGTCGCCTCCAGAATGCATCCGGAGTCAGCAACAAGAATGCCCGAGACCTCATCGAAGGACCGGATCTTGTTCATGTTAGCCAGAGAGATGATGACTTCGTCAAACACAGGGATCGAGCCTCCGACAAGGCCGGTATTCCCACCCTGCGGGACGACAGCGAGCCCTCGCTCGTTGGCGTATTTCAGAATGTCCGAGACTTGCTTCGTCGTGTATGGCTTCAATACAAGTTGCGACTGACCCCTATACTTTCGCATCCAGTCCTCATTGAAGAACTCCAGATCGTCCTTGTCAGTGATCACTCCAGTCTGGGGCAACACCGATCTGAAGTAGTTGATATCATCGTCGGTGAGCTGGGCAAAAGACGGGTTCCTTTTAACCTCTGGATACATCTCCGCAGTGAGCGGAACGGTGGACAGGGCCCGCGACCGCAGCAATGTTTGTTCAGCTGCCCTGCCCACCAGCCTTCTACTCAGTGCCAGCATCTTCCAGTTTCTGACTCAATTTTGTGTTTCGTCGCGTTTTGTCCACCAAGGGCCTGAAATATGCACGTTGCGAAGTGCGGAACCCGAACGTGAACTCTTTGACATGACATGGCGAAGAGACAACGGGACGATGACGAGGACTATCACAACAAGATGATGGCGGTGGAGAGCCAGCCGACGCAAGTAATCACCTGCCAAGAGCGTCCAGACTGCTACCACCGGCCGAAGACGTTCACGGATCTTGCGTCCTACGAAGAGCACTACAGCCGTAGTCACACGCACCGCTGTCTGGAATGCCGCGCCCTTCTACCCAGTGCACACCTTCTTGGACTCCACATCACGGAAATGCACGATCCTTTCAGTGCACTGAAGAGGGAGAAAGGCGAGAAGATATATGGCTGCCTTGTTGAGGACTGTGATAGAGTCTGCTCGACGCACCGCAAGAGACGTCTTCATTGCATCGACAAACACGGCTACCCTAAGGACTACAACTTCAACGTTATAGCGCAAGGCCTGACACCCGGTCAAGCGTCCATGTTGGCTCGTAAAGTCGTCTATTGATTACGTACATAGCACATCCCAAGGCCCGTGGGTTCATGTCGTTACTGGAGTGGGAGCGTCGCCCTGTAATCGCCTCTTTTTCTTCGCCTTGCGCTTCAGGAGAACAGGCTTTCGCGTCAATTCACTTATCGACTGCGGATCAAAGCGACTGTCGCATGTCGGACATTGGCGACTCGCAGGGACAAGACTCATGATGCACAGGCACACAGAGCACACAAATCCGACATCCACGACTCGCTTGGTGACAAAACAGGCAGCCCGGAAATCAACGTCTGACCTGGACGGCTTTGTGACAATATCCCGGAGTTGTGGGTCGATCATAAACGCCGTCATGAGATATTGAATGAGACCTTTGGGCTCCTTGATGCGGATGTACACGCCATTGGTTGTATCGCAGGCCTGTTGGAGGAATACTGTGTCGCCACCAAGTACACAAACGTCAATGGGCACTTTCATATTCTGAGCTGCGAATACGCAGTTCATGGTAGGGATATACCGTGCAGAACCTGAAGAGTCGCCCCCACCCGCTGATACTATTAGTATCCGTGCGAGAGCTTTGGAATCAGACTGCGCTACGCCGTCAGATTTGTCGGCTGTACAATGCTTGCTGATGTATGAAAGGCCCAGTGATAGTGCCCCTGAAATAGAGCTGTAGTCGCTGTTTAGGTCGTCCTCGGTGCAGTGCGCCAGCAGCTGTTCCAACTGCGCCATGGTGCTGTCGTTCATCTCACGGAACTGTCTGTACATGGTCCGCGGCATTGTCCCTTCCTCCGACGCCGTAGCCTGGGAACCAGCGGGAGCCGGATAGAGAAATCGCGCGCCACGTGTATGACTGGCGATCAAGGCCACTTTGTTCGCATTATTGAGAGCGATATGGGCATTCAGGAATACCAGTAGCTCGCCGAGGGTTGTCTTCAGAGACACCTTATCCTCCAGCGCAGCCCACGCTCCGGGGTGCGTGTCCAAGACAAGGACGAGCAGCGACGGCAGCTCCTCCCGGTGCGCCTCCCCTCCTAGCGTCTCCGTTGTGTCGTCCACCGCATTCATGCCCTAGTGTGAGTCGCCTGCATCGACAGTTTGGGACCCAATAACAGAACAAATACAATGCCAAACCCAAAACTAAGCGTATCATTAAAATATACATATACAATGCTACCGGCGTGGCCGCCGGCGATCGGAGTGTCTCCTATTGTGCTGGTCGAAGTCGTTCAGCTCGAGGACGCCGGACCGTGAAGGCGCAAGAGCCGGGTGGCTTTTTGAACGCCTCAATCCGTTCCGACCATCGCGCCGAGAGTCGCCACGGCCGTCTCGCCGCCTATCTGGGCTTCGACTCCGCTTACGCTTGCGGCTCAGGGCGGCATAGTAGCGGTCTACAAACTTGGCCGGCAGGTTCTTGCCATTGAAGGCTGAATCGTCCACATAGCGGAGCTCTACCTGTCTGGGCTCGCGGCAATCGTCGCCGTAATGCGTTCTCGCACCGCAGTTGTAGCAGGAGATGACTGGATACTTCAGAACTGCGTTTCGCTTCACCAGGTAACTGCGCCACACACGAGGACATGTCTCTTCCGAGTGACTCTTCTCACCACATTTGTTGCAATACAAGAACTTTGTCCGTTCACGGCAGTCCCTTCGCAGGTGGCCACCTCTGCCGCAGTTGGAGCACTTCTGGGTCTTAGGACACTGCTTTGTGTAGTGATCGTCCACTTCACCGCAGATGGCGCACACAACAGTGCGGCAGTGAGCAGCAATGTGGCCACGCTCATGGCAGTTCATGCACACAGGGCCCTGTACTCCGTCTGAAGCTCCAAAGTACCGTCCGACTCCTCTCAGCGACAGGAGCTCGTCGTTCGCGTCCTCCGCCACTTCTTCAAGTCTGAGAGCCTGTGACTGTTCTGGAGGTGGTGATGCGCTCCCATCGCGACTGAATCTGTGAACTTTGACCATTCTTCTGGGGAGATCGTCATCTATTTCCCTTGCTGCCTTTGGATCCGCCTCGCTTGTATCGGTGGCCTCCCGGGAAGCGCCACGTGAGACACGCTGGCGTCCGTCTGACGACGGATGCTCATCATAGGCCTTGGCAACGAGCCTAGTTACAGCCAGTGGAGTCCTTGGCGTTGGTGAGCCATCGGTATCCTCCACGAATTCTGCCATGGCGAACGGTGGCGTCGGATCAGAAATCTCGAGCCGCATGACGAGGAGCGATGCGCACGTGATCTCTCAATCACGTGATGCGCTGACTAGGTCACGTGGCAGATGCGTTACCCGGGCAACGTGACTAAATTTCAAATTTCGTCGCGTCTTGCCAGATCACGGCTAACAGGGGATTGACAAAGAAATGTCCACCGAACCAGACAAGCTTGCCGAGAAGGTGGCTGCTGCCTCCATTGCGGACGCCAATGGCGCCGGCCAGCCTGATAAGCAGCAGAAACCTCAGCAGGCCAAAAAGGCAAAGAAGGACAAGAAACAAGGTGGCAACATGGCGAAGCTTGAACTTGATCCTAAACCCGAGTTCCTCGACCATCGCATCAAGATCTTCGAGGAGCTCAAGGCCAAGTACGACGCCGACGTCGCGGCGAAGGAACGGGTCCCCATTGAGGTCACAATGCCCGACGGATCAACGAGGGAAGCGACAGCATGGGAGACGACCCCCATGGACATTGCTCGCAACATCTCAAAGTCTTTGAGCGAGCGCGTCGTCATCTCTCGTGTCGACGAGACACTCTGGGATCTGGAGAGGCCGCTAGAGGCCAATTGCCGACTCGAATTCTACGACTTTGAGCATCCAGAGGGTCGTCGCGTTTTCTGGCATTCATCGGCGCACGTACTGGGCGAGTGCTGCGAACGCCACTATGGCGCACATCTCTGCATCGGGCCGCCCACTGATGACGGCTTCTTCTATGAGATGTCTATCAACAATGGTGAGACGGCCGTGAACACGGAGGACTATCCTGCGCTTGAGACCATTGCAAAGTCGGCTATCAAGGAAAAGCAGAAGTTTGAGCGACTAGTCGTGACAAAGGACGAACTGCTTGAAATGTTCCGTCACAACAAGTACAAGCAGACCATCATCCGCTCGAAGATCCCCGACGGTACTTCCACCACTGTTTATCGGTGCGGTCCTCTCATTGACTTGTGCGTTGGACCACACGTACCGCACACCGGACGCATCAAGTTCTTCAAACTGTTGAAAAATTCGGCATCTTACTTCCTCGGTGATGCCGCAAACGACTCTCTCCAGCGGATTTACGGTGTCTCTTTCCCGGATAAGAAGCAAATGGAGGAACACCTTCATTTTCTTGAAGAGGCCGCTCGTCGCGATCATCGAAAGATCGGCCAGCAGCAGGAGCTGTTTTTCTTCAACGAACTCTCGCCTGGAAGCTGTTTTTGGCTTCCGCATGGCACTCGCATCTACAACACTCTTGTGGACTTTCTGCGCCGCGAGCTCCGCGGTCGCGGATATGAAGAAGTCATCTCTCCGAACATGTACAATGCCAAGCTATGGGAGACATCCGGCCACTGGCAAAACTACAAAGATGGCATGTTCACTTTCGATGTGGAGAAGGAGAAATACGGCCTGAAGCCGATGAACTGTCCCGGTCATTGCATCATGTACAAGGCGAGAGAACGGTCTTATCGTGATCTTCCCTGGCGAGTGGCCGACTTCGGTGTCCTTCACCGTAATGAGTTCTCAGGTGCGCTGACTGGTCTGACTCGCGTGCGTCGTTTCCAGCAGGATGATGCTCACATTTTCTGTACCCCAGACCAGATTGAGGGTGAGATCGGGGCTATTTTTGATCTTTTGGAGCGGGTGTACAAGGTCTTTGGATTTGAGTTCAAAATGGAACTCTCAACTCGACCGGAGAAGTATCTCGGTGAGGTGGAAGTTTGGAATAAAGCCGAAGCCATGCTTGAAGCTGCCCTCAAGAAGTGGGGAGGCAAATGGGAGATCAATCCGGGCGACGGCGCGTTTTACGGGCCCAAGATCGATATCACAATCTCTGACGCCCTTCGCAGATGGCATCAGTGCGCTACTATTCAGCTGGACTTCCAGCTACCGAACCGCTTTGAGCTCAAGTTCAGAACAGCCGAGAAGGTGGACGATGCTGCTGACGCGGCCGATGCCTACAGCAGACCCGTCATGATCCATCGTGCAATCTTGGGCTCTGTTGAGCGCATGACAGCAATCCTCACCGAGCATTATGCTGGTAAATGGCCATTCTGGCTCTCTCCTCGCCAAGTTCTGGTCATCCCAGTGGGTCCAAAGTTTAATGACTACGCTGTCAAAGTGCGGGAGGCCTTATTCGCAGAGGGATTCTACGCAGACGCTGACACTGGTCCCAACACTCTCCAAAAGAAGGTGCGCAATGGCCAGCTCCAACAGTACAACTTCCTATTCATCGTGGGAGCTGATGAGGAGTCGACAGAGTCTGTCAATATCCGTAATCGCGATGATCAGGAGAAGCAGGCGAAGGCGGAGACTGTGCCGCTCAAGGAGGCGCTTGTTAAGTTGGCTGATCTCAAATCCTCAATGCGTGGCGACAACAAACTTTTGTAGTAGTATCAATCACATTCTGTATACATTGCTCATTAGTCGTCATCACCTCTAGGGTCAGTTGGGAAGGCTTCCCTCTCCTTCTTCGTAACATGGTCCTCGGCAATTGCCATGATATTGTCACGCACCTCGCCAGTGAAAACAGGGATAGGAGGACCTGAAAAGTGCTTTCGGCCCCATGCGGCATACCAGCCGGCTGAAATGGCGAAGAAGCCCATGAAAACAACAGAGGCATAGTTGTTGGTGGAAGGTGTAACTGGCACAGTTGTAGGGAAACAGAATAGGACCACAGCGAAAAAAATCCACACGATGCACACACAGTTGATGGGGTAGCCAAACATGCCGAGGGAAAACGGCGCCCTTGAGATCTTCGCCCGCCGTTGAAGCACGGACACCAATACCGGAAGTACATAGGAGGACGACAGGCACATTGTGGCCACTCCTGTGAAGGCATTGAACGCCGCCGAAGAGCCCAAGTATATTAGACCCTCGCAACAGCAGACTGCCAGTGAGAGACAGAGACCCCATAGGGGCATCTCCAGCCACGGAGAAATTTTACTCCATAATTGGGACCCTGGTATGGCACCATCTCTTGCAAAAGCGTAAGTGCATCGCGAGGCAGCGGTCAAGGCTCCGATTCCGGCGAACATAAGGACACCTAGGAGTAGAAAGAGAAGCCCAAACGCCGTTTCTGGGCTCCCCGTAGCCCTTTTAAAGATGTCCCCGATTGGCATGCCATCTGCCACCTCCAGCAGGATAGCGGGGTCTGGTAGAACGAATAATACAGGCAAAAGGTAGACAATCCCTGTCACCCCAGCAGCAGCAACGGAGAGAACCATGCCTCGAGGCACTTCTTTATGAGGGTTTTGCACCTCTTCGCACATGGCAGCAACCATACCGTATCCCGTCAAGGTATAAGCAGGCTGAAGTAAACCCACAAAGAAAGCCCACGCGGGGGGCCAGCCACTAGCCGAGGCATCAAAATGCCCTAGTACGTAACCAGGAGAGTGGCGAATGTTGGTTTTGACAGCAAGAACAACAAGTATGATGATGACAGAAGCACCAGTCCAATAGACACAAGCAGTGTTGATGTAGTTCAGATAATTGGAGCAGAAAGCGTTTACCAGGGCACATACTAACATGACTGCCCAAAAACAAAGCACAGTCTGCCAAGCTGTGGGTACAAAATCCTCGTTCCATAGTCGAATTGCAGACAAAATCAGTTGTGCTCCAGAAAAGTTGATGGCTGTTGTGACGGTCCAATTGCCGACAAGAGTGAACCAGCCAGTAGTCCACGACGCTATTGGAGCCCATTTCTCGTTGGCCAGCATAGCTGACCAGTAGTAGACGCCGCCTGAGGTAGGATATACAGAGCATATCTCAGCCAGACTGGCAGCTATACAGCAAGAGATGGCGGACACCAGACACCAACCCCAAAAGATAGTGACACACTGGCCGTCGGCAAGTCCGATGTACATTGTCGTAGAGACAGCAAAGGGAACTGCCATGATGGCAAAGGAGAGACCAAGAATAGACATCATCCCCAGGTGACGGGGCAGTTCCTGTTTGTAGCCCAGTGCGGCCAGCGCGTCTGCCTCGCCATTGTCAGTACTTGTCGAGCGCCTCTGAGCTTCAACCTTGTCCTCGTTCATGTTGATGGCGGTCCGAATTCGCTAAGCTATAGATTAAATAGATGAGGTCTCAGAGTGGAGGGGTCGGACCCCGCAAGCTACGACGGGTGGGCACGGCGCCATGGTTGTCGCGCCCTGCACCATGATTTGAGGGGAACGGCGAATAGAGAGACCGAATTTTGCAATGGCTGGCTCAATGTAGGCGGAATCCCTGCATCGACTTTCCGCAACCTCGGCAGATAAGCCTTCGCGATATTACCACTTCCGTATGGAATCACGGAGTGCCAGGGCCGTGACAGTCTTTATTTGAACCCTTGCACGTCTTCCCCAGGACCTTTTCATTGAAAACGTCAAAGGCGCGCTGGATCGGGATGAAAATTCCAGTGCGACGTGCATCGCAGCATCGGATCCTCGCTCGTTCCTGGAAGTATAATGCGGTGCGATTCATTGAGATTCAACTAATGTACAGCGAGCGCGGAGTCAAGACTCGCGCCGAGCTTGTCGCGTAAGCCAATTCGAGGTGGCCGCCGTCGGAAGCCCATCCTAATGCAGAAATCGTTGCACCCTCATTAGCCGGCTCAAACCGAGCCACGGCACGTCTTTTTCGGCCGGTCCCGTCTGCTGGATACGACTGAGCTGCACTAGGCTCCGGCGAGGAGAGCCCCTCTAGCGACCAAACTAGCAGCACGCCATCCAGCCCCCCCGTTGCCAGCAGCTTGCCATCTGGACTTACTTCAGCAGCGAGAATTCCGGCCTCGTGCAGAGCGAGGACCGCCATGCATTCTCCGCTGGTTGCGTTCCATACCCGAGCAGTACCATCCAGCGACACCGACACGAGGCGGGGCGGTACCCGCTCGGGATACGCTGCGCTGAGTGCTGCAGAGGCATTTTGCTCGGCTCCAAGCCAGCGGACCGTGATGACCGGCGCAGTGTGGCCCGTCAGTACGCTCACTGGTACTACACTTTTACCTTGCCAAACACGAACAGTCAGGTCGTCGGAAGCTGACGCCAGCAGTTGGCTCAAGGGGTCAAATCTGACTGAGTTGATTCCTTGCGAATGTCCCCGGAACCGCAGCAGCGGTTGCTTCTCGCCGACCTTGTACACAACAATGGTTGCCTGCTCGCCTGTTACGGCATACGTGACGCCGTCGATCCAGTCAGCGTCAGTCCCCGTCGTAGGACCCTTGTCCATTGGGCCGCTCATATTGCCGTTGACGGCCTCCTCGTTCGCGTGACAGAAGTGCTGCCTGACATCCCCAGAGAACGCGTCCCACACAACGCAAGTGTTTAGGCAGTCCACTGTGAGGACGAGGCTACCACTCTTGTTCCATCTGATGACCAACACCGGCGCCCGGTGGAGGCTCAGGACGTGACGCAGCATTCCCTCTGCTGTCCAGAGCCTGAGCTGTCCATCGTATGTGGCTGTAAGCAGCAGGGTCCCCGCGCTGTTCCACCCCAGCGCTGTGACCTGGCTCTCTGGCGAGTGAGGGAGACGTATCCGCCTGTCTTTCGTGTGTATAGCCGCCTCTGCGCCTCCTGTCGCCAGAACTTCCGGGTCCTGCGGGTTCCACTCGAGCTCGCTGTACGGCTCGCCTGTTGTGCCCTCCAGGTTTGTTATGCGCCGTGGCTCTACCTCGGGCTCTGTTTGCACCTCTTTGGCGAGCACGGCGGGGGACCGCGGCGGCGGTGACTGGGCACCGGGAGGCTGAGGCTCGCTAGAGTCCACCTTGAGACGCTTCGTGCCGTTGACATGCACAGCCTGAGCCGGCAACCTTGGCGGCGTCTTTTCGCGGTCGTCGAGGGAGAGCGCGCCGAACAGCGAGTAGCGCTGCGGAGTGTCGAGTATTGCGCCGTTCTCGCGGACGGAATGTGCTGCTTCGAGGTACTGGATGCCACGCTGTGCGACGTTCACGAGGGCGCCGAGGGGCACTGTAGAGCCGAACCGCTCGTCCAGCAGGTGCACGCCGGTCTCCCGCTGGAAGGCATACGTGGTGTTTTCCAGGCCAGCCTCCTGTAAGTACCGCCAAACCAGGTAGTTGAGCTCTTCACTTGTGATGGACATTCCGTGATGCGGCGGCTTCGCCTCTCACTGAAAGTTTATACGTGTCGGGCCACGGACACCAGCAATGTCGGAGGGAGAGTCGCTGCGGAGCCACCGGTACGCCGGGGCGCCCCAGGCGGCCGCCGGACGGTCCAAGAAGTCGTACAACATGCTCGGCGTGCCCGGCGGGCCCGAGATGCTGCCCAACGTCGGCCAGCAGGACAGACTCACCGTCGGCGACATGGTCAAGCGCCGAATCTCGACCCGGTTCCCCATGGAGCCGCCCCGGACTCACGCCCCGTACCCGCCCAATGCGCAGGCAATGATCGACGGCAGCACCCTGGCGCCAGTGCGCTCGGGCGTGAGCCACCGCTCCGAAACCCACCCGGAACCTGCGCGCGACGAGTCCAGGGAGCCCCTCGCCGACATCACAAAGGACACCCTCCTTGATCCGGCATTCAACGCCGAAGAATTCGTGGCGGCGCGCTTCCGAGACGCCACCGACAAGGAGATCGACGCGTTTGCCACCAAGCTCACCGACATGCAGGCCCGCCTCGTCAAAGAGCAGAAGGACAACCTGTACCAGAACTACCACGCGTTTCTCACCGCTGGTCGCGAGGTGACCTCCCTGGCGGCCGAACTGAAGAAGCTTCGCGGCCTGCTGAACGAGCTTCACGCAACTGCGACCAACATGCGCGAGGACGCAAAGCAGGTAGTTGCGGAGAACAGCTCCAAATTCGGTGGTCGCGGGAACCGGCACTCCGTCATGGTGCTCGAGAACATGTGGGCTCAGGAACTTGCGTCGCTCTACCGCCACGTAGAAGGGGCTCAGAAGCATCTTCCAGCAGTGCCCGGCCGGCATGTCGTCAAGGAAAGCGGTGGCTGGTACCAGCTGAACGCTGCAACATGGAAGCCCTTGCAGCCTATTCATTTGTTCCTTTTGAATGACTATCTGCTAGTGGCCACGCGGCGGCGGTCTCGCGATGCACATCTCGGAGTCCAAGGTGCGGGCCCCTCGCTGGTGGCCGACCAGTGCTGGTCACTGCTTGAGGTTGACTGCACGGACCTTAGCGGCCAACAACCAGGCTATTACAACGATGAGCGGCGCGTGAAAGGGGCGCTCTGCTTTAAAGTTGGCGCCGCCACGTTCGTGTACCAAACAGACAAAGCCGATGCGCACTCGATGTTCTTGGGGGAGTTCCGCAAAGCGCAACTGGACCTACGGCGGACAAACGACAAGAAGACGCCAACCAAGGGTCATAAGAAGCAGGCGTCCGTCGACATCACGGGAAGGACGCGCAGTCTGCGCAAAATTGACGATTTGGTGCACGACCTGGACGTCAAAATAGCACACAGACAGTTCGGCGAGGCCGTGCGAACGATATGCGATAAGCGCGACGAACTCCCGCGTGAGCAAGAAGGCGACGATCTGCTCACAGAGCGGGTCCTGAAAGTCAAACTGGACCAGCGCGCACAGGACATGGCAGAAATTCTGGTATCGTCTCTCAAATCAGAGAGTCAAAACAGTGCGGATACCATTGAGACGATTCGGCTGTTGATAGAGCTCAACTACGCCGAGCGAGCACGTAAGGCGTTCTTGGATGCCAGACGGCAGCTGATAGAGAAGCGGACTCGCCAGGTCGAATTCCATGGAGAAATACCAGCGTACATGTCGCAGGTGGCAATCATCTATTTTCGGCTGGTCCGGATAACGGTTGACATATACAACTCGTGCTACAAAGAGCCGCAACTGGCCTCCACGATTGTGGACTGGGCGAAACGGATCATTGACGACTACGTACTGCTGTTCGCGCGACAGCTATACAACATTGAACCCCAGAGCTCGGTCTACCAGGCCTGTGCCGAGGCCACTCGACAGGAGGCGCAGCAACTGAAGGACGTGGGCCTGGACCTGTCCTTCCTACTTGCATATATTTATCACCAATAGAGTACTACAATTCTGGCACAACACAGACTAGTATTCTGTTCACCTCTGTTGGAATGCTTCCACAAAGTGGTCTTTAGCCCGTAGAGGGTTCACAGCTCAATGACTATGCCTTCTCTCTCCCACAGGTCCCTGTCTGTCTCATTCATCGGCCAGAAACAACCCGAACCTTCGGGAAGCATCTGTGCGGCTCACATATTTATACTAGGTGATCCGGCGGGCTCTCGATAACGACGGCCACAATGGAGAAGCTACTGAAATGGTCCCTGCAGAATCAAACCCCGGGCCAGCACGGCCGCACGGGCGATCCCGACCCGTCTGCCGTGGCCCAGTTGTTCGGTGCGCCGGATGAGGCCCAGCTAATGAAGGAGGCCATCGCGGTCGTTGCCAACCCAGAAGCAACGCTTGAAAGCAAGGAGACAGCATTTGACAACTTTGAAATGCTTGTGGAGTCGCTGGACAATGCCAACAACATTGAGAATCTTGGCCTCTGGCCGGCCATTATTGACCAACTGGACTCGCCAGAACACCAACTCCGCAAGATGGCATGTTGGGTCATCGGCACCGCTGTACAGAATAACCCAAAGTCTCAGGACAACTTCCTAGCTAAGCCGGGCTCTTTGAAGAAGCTGTTGGAGATCGCTCAGCAAGATCCTAATGAGGAGGTCCGGATCAAGGCCATCTACGCCCTGGGCTCTCTCATTCGCAACAATCAAGTAGCATACAAGACCTTCGAGGAAAGCGATGGCTGGAAGGTAATGGAGGAGTTGCTCAATTCATCGACTGACTCGACGCGGCTACGGGCACTAGGCTTGGTCTCCGCCGTCGTTATTTCTGACAACAGTACAGAGAAGGCATTTGTGGAGCTTCAAAAGTCGGGAATTGTCGACAAAGTACTTCAAGCACTGGCCACAGACACCAACAACAATGCTCTTGAAAAGTGTCTCAATATTCTTCGGCATTTGGCCTCCAGTGGATTCGCTTATTCGACAGAGGAAAAAGAGAAGGCGGTGAACGCTCTTCGTCGTATACAGTCTGAGAAACTGGTGGATGATGAGAACGGAGACCTGCAGTATTTGCTAAAGAAGATATGAACTATGTACAATAAAGGTTACCATTTCCGCTCTTGGGGCCCTTCCCATTTCTTCTCTGACTGCGAAAAGTCGTCTTGCACCCCCTCACCTCGCCGCTCTCTCTCCAGTTCAAGGTCAAATTCATCCTGAGTAGTTTTGTTCTGCTCAACAGGTAGCTCAGACCCTCGCGGAGGCTGGCCAAGTGCAATGGACGATGTCGTCACACTCGGACCACTGCTAGAGGACGAAGGAATCTGAGTGTCGAACAGACTTGAACCTTGGGTCCCCGGAGTCGACTGCGGAGAAGTCTGCTGATTACTTTGCTGCGCTGGTGGAAGCTGTCCCTTCCGCAACCTTTCCCAAGCAGATGGTTGATGCCCATTCTCAGCGCGAATGCGGTCCCAACGCGATCCGGCCTGGTCAGGCGAATCCTCTTTCTGATCTTCGCCGAAAGAGTCCTTCTGGTAGACATCATCAGTAGAAGCAGGGGCGTCTTCGTAGGTTTGGCCCCATTGTGGCTCATCTCTGTGTTGCTGTCCTTGCCACTGTCCCTGGTTGTCGCTTTGGGCCGCGGGGCGCTGTGCACCGCCCTGGGGCCACGACACAGGCGTTCCTCCAATCTGTGGCTGCGGCGGCTGTTGCTGCTGTCCAGGTCGTTCCATGGACTGTTGATTGATGATGGGCGGCCGCGCTGGCAGCGGTTTGTCCGGGTCCGGCATGGCTTTCTCCGGATGAGCAGCCGTGGTATAATAATAAAGGTACCATCGTCCCTCGGATCCGGGAAGGGTGTTGTTCACGAGGTCGACGATTTTCTCGGGGTTTCCCTTGCCCTTGAAGTGGTCGCGGGCTTGGCGGTAACCCACGCTTTGAGCGAGGTCCATGGCCATGGAACCCACGAAAAAGCCTCCAAATATGCTGAAGATAACCCTTCGGGGGGTGATTACCCTTCGAGCTAGGAACAGCGACGCTAGGAAGACGCCGCCGCCGGCGTAGCTACCCCATCTCATCTGCTGGCCGGCGCGGGCACCATATGATTTGCTGAGTTCCTCCCGCTCCTGGACGGACAATTGACTGTCAAGAGCGTAGAACTTGCGCAAGAAAGGCTTTGAGCCCGCCACACTCACTTGCTGGGCGGGTTCGCCGTGCTCTTGTGTGCTCATGGTGCTGAATGGTCGATGTCCTCCGAGGAGCAAGTCAGGTCATGTGACCCAGTTGTAGCGATGCAGCGTCGAGTGCACCGAAAAGGAAGGTGGTCATGTGATACTAAGACGGACGTTGCGAGTCAACGAATGATTGCGCTCTGCTCCTGAGCTCGCTCCTGGGGTCTGCTCTCTCAGGTCCGCGCAGGACTACGAGGGCACGGCTATACATTCGGGGTGTTTGGAAGTTAGAGTTCAACTTTTCGTAATTGGAGTCAGGTTGCTGTCAGTCGTTCCAGCTTGCCGGTCCATCTGCCGAAGGAAGATATGCCTTCGATTGTTCGTTTGGCGATATCTCTCGCGCTGCTGCCATTGTTCAAATAGGATTTTTGTTATAGGTGCTTTAGTTCAGGTCCTTATCACGATGCCTATCAACTCCGAGAGTCGATCGCAAGTAGACCCTGGAGGTGCATCAGAGTCCTGGAGCTGAGGCCGAGCCAGAGAAGCCCTCGGCGAGCACCGCAGCCGAAAGCTAAGAGACTGCTCGCATCAAACGATTATAGAGCTGCCATTGGTAGACCTGGTCGAACTGAAGCGTTGCCAGAGGCGAACGGAGCTTTGCCACTACAAGCTAGGCTATGGAGCATGCTAGGCGTGAACATGCAAATACACGGTTAAAACGTTGACTGTGAAAAGGACGAGCCAGCAGCTCGTGTTCACGTGGAAAGACGCTGCTGACAAGCCTAGCGTGGTCTTGGTATTTGCTACCGCTGAGTTTTGGAGTCATTACTGGGGTCTCGACGCGAATCATTGACTGACCTTACTCATAGTGAAGAAAACTGGACATATGTTCACAATTCTGTGACAGAGTCCCAGACTGGACTCAGCAACTAGGCTTAGAGAGTCGGCGCACAACGATTCCAACAGCGCAGCTATTTGAGCGGAAAGCTAAACCTGTACTAAAGGACTGTGTAGTGTTGGGACGGCGCTTATCGCCTTCGTAGAGCATGATCATCACTCGTCTCAGAACTAAATGTCACTGCTGACGGAACGCTAGAGATCGTAGAGCCGTGGCGCTGAAACCTCTCGATGGACAGGCAGGCAAATCATATCCCTGGTAAGACCTACTCCACTTCATACGGAGCCGCAGAGCTCTTAAAGCACCAGCCTAACAGCTTTCTCACATTTGCAAACGCTTGATTCATCTTGCTGAGTCAACATGTCGGAATGCAGTCATGCTTCCCCGAAGCGGCAGCAAAACAGTGACGTCCTGCTCGTTAAGGTCGGCTACATCTGCCCTTACTGCTATCATTTCGTCTCGATCGGTTATTTCAACCAACCTGCCTCGGGACTTTGAATCACTCTCCGCGGGGGGCGTGGTATGATGAAGGAAAAGCGACCTACCTCGGCGAAAAAGCAAGCCACGGTCAATGGCTGCTATGAGCTTTAGTTCCGGCATGGATATGTTTACCCGTACGAACTTGTCTTTTTGTCGATTCTGATTGTGCAAGTGTGGCACAAAATTGAAGCAATACACCCTCTTCGAGTAAGCAAACTGTAATGCAAAAATATTGCGACTCATAACGAAGATATGCAGAGGCTCCCACACTGGTACGTGAGCTACCACTACCTCTTGATGGTCGTAGTACACCACGTCTCCAAAGACCTGCTTGTCATAGGAATAATGGTTCGTTACAATCAAATCCCAGTTATAGCTGAAGCCGGTGCGCAAATGGAAACCGAACCCAAACTTTCGACGCTGAGCGCATTGAAATCGCGAGATGTCCGATGCTATATCCATCGCCAGTGTACCACTGGGAGGTGCACTTGAGCCGAGGCAGAAGTCAATATCTTCGAGGGATCCAACATCCTGGAAGGCGAATACGTCCAGTTCGACGTCTTCACCTCTATTCACTTTCATGAGAAGCTCGTAATTCAGTTTGAAAACCCCCAATAAATTCGACTCCGCAAACCCAGGGTGCTCCAGAACGGGCTTCAGTCCAACAGACTTTCCAATCATCACGATGAGACACAACCCCAACCAAGTGTCCACAAGGTCGCGAATCCATTTGCACGTAGCCCTAAGTGTTATCAAGTCCCTCAAATTATTCGCATCCCCATTACCCCACAAAGAGTACAGAATGCGATTAGTAACGACTGTTGGAAGTCGAGCTATTGCGTTGGTGTTTGTTTCTGCGGAAACGTGGGAAGATACTTCGCTCAATCGCTTTATGCCCTCCAGGCTTCCATCATGAGAGTGGCCTTTAACCACTCGTTTCGCTTTCGCGGAGAATATGCGACGAACGCTCATTCCTGTGCGGTGCTGACGTACATTCTGTAGCGTCTGGATGCCTTCAACGCAGAGGATGTTGCCACAACTTGCTAGAGGTTCGCATGACAGTTGCCAATGCGGATGTAATGTGTGTGTGCCGACAAAGACTTGTGTAGTCGAGACTTTGAAATTATATGATCTAACTGGCAGCTGTATCATAGCAGCTCTTGGACTCATATAGCAGGTTACTTCAGGCAGTCAGTGCCTCTTCTCCTAACCAGGCATGTCCCATTCTGGCAGCCCCAATACCTCAACCCACTGAGGTAGTCGTTCGAACCACACCAGAGTTGAACGGAACTCAGAATCCTTGTCGCCAGCATGCTTTGCGTGTGGACACTGGTCCGCGTTGACTATTCAGCTCAGCGTGAGAATCGTTGGTTTCCGATAATAATGGAGAACACTATGCCATGAGACCTTCTTACCACGGCCGTTGAAGAGCTGCTTTTGCTCACTTTGCGGAGCTGCTCAACTTCACTGCGTGGATCTGTCGATGACACTGACCACGAGTTGTTCCTGCAATAGCACGATTCCTTTTCAAAATCACAACTGGAAGTCTGTCAAGGTGCAGTAGGTTTGCCAGTGTGCTGTTAGGAACCTGGTTTTGCTACATCATGGGAGACGGACTACTACACAGATTTGTTACAGGACGGTCCTCGTTTCGAAAGCCAGACTTATCCCCTGCTTTTCAAAAACATGCTGTGCCGTGAATGAATCAAACGTCTCAGCTGCCGCGGCAACGCAACCAGGTCCATCAGGAGTTGCACAACTCATGAGTCTCCTTCTCCCTCTCCAGCTGCCAGACAATACACCGATCAATGTCGCGGCATCGCTGTTTGACAGTTTTCCGAACACGAAGAGGTCACACTTCGAATTACCAAAGTCAGGGACGTGCATGCGTGTCTGCAGATCTCAGACTCGGGGTCCACAAAAGCGGTAAAACGTATACAAGTCGGTGAAGTGGAACTTTGACCCCTAACTACACTGAGGATGGCGCGGGTGAGACGGCGGCCTCGCCGGATAACGAGCAAACAGCAGCGCGAGAAGATCAGGCTCGCGCAGAAGGAGGTCCAAAAGCAGGCCCAGAAAATTCGAAAGTCGAAGACATCGCTTTTCATCTCTGCTCTGGCGTCTTGGTGGACAACCTACGACAACTACGTGACGGTGAGCCTTGCATTTTACCGCGTAAAAGAAGGCGTCGACGATGATGCCAGCGATCGGGCCCTCTGGCTAATGTTCAACTGGGCCTCCTTGATCATCGACGCCCTGTCTCTGGCATTCATGATCGGTGTCTCTACGTTCATTGTCTTTACTTTGATGCGAGAGTTAGTTGACTGGGACGAGGATGACGATGACGACGACAAAGATCCACATGACGTCGAGGCGAACGCAGGAACTGAGGTCTCCAAGCTACTCAAGGACCCCAGCACAACTTATGGGGCAACCGAGGGTAAGAACGGCAAATCCCCCACCCCTGATAAGGGCAAGGGAAAGTTGAAGGAAGAGCCGGATGAGGAGGACGAAGCCACTAAAGTACTAAAGCTGCAACAAAAGCACGACGAAGAAAACCTAGAGGACGTTCGAGACAAAGTTGAGGAGGCCATTGAGGATGGACTAGAGCAGGCCGCTAAGTCAACAACACTAAATCCCCGCATCAAAATGTTCATATCTGTCGTTCTCTATATTGTGAAGTTCGACTTTAGCAAAAAGAAGAGTCAATTCACCAAGACCTACAAGAAGTTGGTTGCCGTATCACCTGAAGAGGAACTTCGCCGCGAAGAGGAGGAGGCTGCTAGAAAAGCTGCGGAAGCAGAGAAAGAAGAGCAAGAAGAGCAGCAAAAGCTCAAAGACGCCGAGAAGGCGAAAGTGAAGGCTGAACTTGTTTTAAAAGACAAGCAACGACAATTAGACTGGGACTTTGGGGTAAAGGATGCGCCCACCCCTCCCTCGCCTCCAGCAGAGAGCTCATCGGCGGCTTCGAAGAGGTCAGAGCACGAAGCTGCGGACCCATTACTTTCAGTCAAGACTGCGCTTGATGTGGTTCCAAAGATAGTGAAGGACCTCATCGACGACACAGGCAAAACCTCGAGCGACACTAAAAAAGGTTCTACAAAAGAGGACCCGAGCAAAGTAGAACAAGCGAACCCAACAGAAAATGCTGTCGCAGACAAGCAAGATAAGAGCGTCGGCCATACGAGCCGGGGTAATGAGAAACGTGAACGTAATGAGACCGGTCAGGCATCCCACCTGCTTAAACCGACCAATCCAACGGGTCGAGATGAGTCCAGCAGTCGAGACGCACGACAAGAAGGTCAACAATCAGCTCCAGGTTGTCTAGGTCCTTGGACGGAACAGCCCATGACTCAGGCCGAAGTCGAAGCCGTCGACCAGCAAATCGAAGAACTGGGATGCGCCGACGACAATGCATTGGCCGTTGCTGTTGAGGCCAAAGTTGAACTGGAAGATGCAAATGCCCTTGGTGATTCTACGACCTGCCCACCTGATACCCATTCACAGCCCTCAGATCAAAGTCCAATCCCAGTACAATCTGTGTCGACGTCAAAGCCGAAGCCCAAAAAGAAAAAGAAGACCAAGAAGAGGAAGTAATTTGGTTTAACATGATCTATTATTTAGGAAACGCGCTCCGCGCCAGACAAGCGGACTGCAGCTCCATATTTTTGTAATTTTGTGAGGAGAGCATCTCCCTGCTTGACCAGCTGCTGATACTGTGCGTTCTTTGTGTCGGGTCTGTTGGTGACAATAATACCGTTGACACGGTCAATGACGCAGTTCAGCTTTTTCTGAGGGATGAACTTGGACAAGTCCGCGTCCAGGAATGCCACAGACACGCCGAATGCCTCTGCCATACTCTTGATGCTCAACGTCTTGTACGACTCTAGGAGCTGAGAGTAAGCCTTGCGCCGCATCTCACGAACATAGTAAGCGGAATGGGGAGCCAAGTATCGGCTCCGGCGAAGGCACTTCTCTTCGACTTGAGCGAGAGCCTGGAAGAACGTCGCATAGTCACAGGTGTAGAGCGCGTTGGTGAGCATCGTCACTGGCTCCAGATCAGGTGTTGACGGCAGCAACGACAGGACCTCAGGCGAGTCGATGACCTTCCGCTTCAAGTCCACACGGTCGAGGCCGAAGGCACCGGTTATCACAGCGTATTGCACCACCTCCTCGTAGGTCGCGATCTCCGTGGACGTGAACGTGGGGAGCGAGTCGATCAGATAGCCACAGGCCCCGTCGAAGTCACGAATGCTCAGTAGATAGAGTCCCTGGTAGGTTTTGTACCGGTTCCTGCGCTCCCAATCGCCTCCCCTGTCGATGAGCACCTTGACAGCATCGAGCTCGCGTGCCACAAAGGGGATGTCTCCGAAAAAGAAGCCAATCCGCACAATAGTCATGAGAATGTCGATCTTAGTGCCCGATGCGGGAGCGAGATCGTGGGCCTTCCGCAACGTGAACTGCGCCTTCTCGCGGTCTCCAATCTTTGCATAGTATTCGCCGAGACGAATGTGTCCTTGGCAGATTTCGAGCTCCCCGCCGTCTTCCTCTTCCGCGTCCGCAATCGCCTTCTCCATTTTGGCAATCTCGGCGTCGTTGTCGGCCTTGAGCTGCTGATACTCGGCCTCATCCCACGGCGTGTCAGCGGGAAGCCCTTCTGTGTGGAGGTAGTAGTACAGAGGTCCGAGCCTGTCCTCCTTTATCCGCGTCATCAGCTTGCTCATGTTTGCCTCCTTTTCGTCGGCCATATGGCGGTTCCCGACGGCGAAGACTAGGTGGGACAGCTCAAAGTCGGGGACGCGAGCCCCCTCCTCGGTCGCTGTGCTCGTCTTGACTGTTCCGCTCATTGGCGCTGTTGGTGGCGGGACTGGAACTGACAGGGGCGCCTCATGTGCCGTGCGGCTCAATGGTAGCGATGCGGGCGGGCTCGATGCGGACCAGACTGGATGGTAGCGATTCGGGGCCATGGTAGCGATGCACGGATGTGCCAAGTGCCATTCCATGCCCATCCCGCAGAGGGCAGAGAACAGAACGCCAAAGAAACACAAATAAATTAGAGAAATAAATTACTCGCGTGGCAATCGCTCTGCGACAGCCACGCGGCCCTTCAGATCCACTCTGGGTATCCGTCGAGCTCGTTGAGCGACATGACAGATTGCCGGGTGCCAGCCGACACCCCCCGGAGATGTGTGCGTGGCGGGAACTCGCAGCTGAGCCGGTTCGCCGAGACGTCGGCGCTGAAGCTTCTTGAATGGCGGCTCGACAACGAGCATATTGAGGGCGGACGCAGTGGCGAGCGAGGAGGGATGGCTGGCGCTGCTGCTGGTAGCCTGGGCGGCAGGTCGAGTTCGCCATCGTCGAGGAAATCCATATCGCTCATCATGCTGCGTCGCTTGAATTCAGACATGGTGTGCTCGGGCGACTTGAAAGGAACTGGCGGTGGGATGTTAGTCACAGCACCAGGGTCCGAGGAGACCAAAACGGACAGGTCCGAGATGGCCCGCTTGTGGCTATGTGGCGGCGGTCCCACATAGTAGCCGGTCTGCGGGGTGCGAGGAGTCCTCGGTGTCAGGGGCGACACGGGCGACACTGTAGATCCGGTGCCGTCGAAGCTCTTGAGCTGTGACGGGCGCCGGTGCCGCCGCAGAGGCGGACAGGGTTCAAGGTAACTGGAGGAGACAGGGTGCCGGTGGTCGTGGGAGAGGTCGTAAGGTCTAGGTCTAGTGATGTCGTGTGCAGGGTCGTTAGGCTGGAAATGAGAAAGAGGTGCGGGATGCGTGGTGTAGTTCTTGAAACTGGCTTCTGAAACGGGACTCATGGGTGTGCTGGGTGTGTTGGCTTCGACACTGAAGGTAGCGCTGGCATTGGAGCCGTCGGTGCTGTCTGTGCTCCGCCGGGCGTCTGCAGGGGCCACGGCGCGGGACAAGGGTGTACCCCGGGCGTCGTCGAGGCATGCGTTGAGGCTGTCTGTGAGGTTGAGCTCGTCGAAGGCGTCCGGGTCGAGATCGATCTTTCGTGGGACACGGTGCGAGCGCCGGATGGTGGGCTGCTGCTCGACGAAGGTGGCGCCGTTCACGCGGGCTATGACGTTGCTGCTGGAGCGCTCGTGGCGGACGACTCCGGTGTGGCTGGCGCTCCGGCCGTGGCCGCGGCGTCCGAGGCGCTCCCGGGGGTCGGCCTTGCGGAGGTAGCCCCAGAGCACGATGGTGGTGCTGATCATGGTATCGTTTGCATTCGGTGCGCCGGTGAGCCGGGTGAGCGAGGGAGAGACGGCGTGCGACGTCGATATATACGCAGCGACGAGCGCAGTGAGACTTTTTTTTGGGATCTGTGGCCCGGAGAAGAAGCTGGCCCGGCGCTTTCTATTCTTGCTTCATGAGGGGGAGGGTTCCCGACTGCAACAGTGTGTAAGTCACTGCACCGACGCTGCATGCCTCTGTAAGTTACGCCGGGGCGGTGCTGGGCTCGAGGAACGACCCGCCCGAGACAGATCTTCACCGCACCCGCCAGTGCTAGTCGTCCCTGGGCCCACCCCCGTTTCCAGGGGGGCCCAGGCCCGACCAGGATGCTGGACGGCCGGACCATGTGGAGCGCGAGGTGTCGTCACGATCGCTCGGCTCGGGTCGCGGACCAACAACGTTAGAAAATATAATACCCAAACGGCTGCCATGCCGGAGGGAGGCGGTGCCGGCGGCAGCCGGCCCTCCGTGGGAGGCTGGCCGCACTGGTGGAAGAAGCCGCTCGCCCCGCCGCTCCGTCCCAGCGAGGACACCTGCTGGACGCCGTGTTTCGGACCCCTGTGAGATGTGAGAGCCACTCTGTGCTCCGTTCGAGCGTCCACGGCGCTGCGAGTCCACTGCGCCGATCGGCGCAGACCAAATGCTGGATTACGCCAGAGCACAAGGGGGTTGGGCGAACAAAGCGGGCCGCGACGACAGGCCGGGCCTGGGCATGGCGCCAGCCGGGCGCTGGGCCAGCCAAGCCCGGCCGTCCTCCAGGCCCATGCTTGGGCCCGGCCCCCTCCGCGTCTTAGCGAAAAACAAAGGACCGCCCAACAGGGCAGTGCCGTACCTGCCGCCGGGCCCTGCACGCGCTGTTTGTGGGGCGGACAAAACCTATAAATGGCCCAAAGGCCGGCGGATGGACGGCGCGCTGCCCTCACAACCGCCCGCTGCGTTCTCCGATCATCCTGACGGTGGACCGCGAGTCGCCGTACCCGGCGCCGCCCAGACAGGCGATCAGCCGGACGGTGGACCGCAGAGGGGGCCCCCGGGCCCGTACGGGCACAGGGCGCCGCCCAGACAGGCAATACGTAAACATGCAGAACAGATAAGGCCACACACAGCCCGTGGGGCCTCGTCGCCCGGCGCTGCTCCCATCGCCGTCCGCGCACCAACCACAGGCCGGCCTGCCCTGAACCTGGCAGCGGCGTTACGATTATGATCTGCAACGGTCGTAATTGTCTCGGTCACGGCAGGCGCTAGCCCCGACTAGGCCCTGTCAGCTGCGATTCCGTGCGGCTTTGCTGTTCGCAGACACTTGCGCCGCATCGCACCGCGCCTCTCTCTGTCACGTGCCTCGGCCGCCGGCCCTCCGAAAATTCCAGATTGGGACCCCACTATACGAGGTAAGGGAGATATTCGCCTCCTGGGTCACGTGATGCCCGCGTTGCGGTTTTTCCGGGCCGGCCGGCACAGCGTCCCGCGAGCGAAGCGACGGCCGGCTGGCGTGGGCGCACGCGGAGGCAGGGGGCCCTCACCACTGCAGGCCCTCGGGCCCCTGGGGAGCTTTAGCGCGCAGCTCGCGAGCAAGCATGCCTGCGCACAGCAACCGTCCTCGCCTGCCCGTCCACCAAAAAGCCCATGACTCCCCGCCTCTCGCCCGCCCCCCACGGCCGGCCCCCACCGGGCCCGCCGCAGCCGATAAGATTAGCCACACTCATCGCATCACGTGACCCCGCGCAGCAGATGCTGCGCACAGCAACTCTGCCGAGAAAGGCCGCCAGATTTTTTGTCGCTCTTGTTGACTCAATAACAAGGCCAGACGCCCAATTGGTACACTAGAGCGCAGCAATGGTACACCTCGGACCCAAGAAGCCGCCCTCCCGCAAGGTAAGTCCCGCGCCGCAACCTTGTCACTAGGCAGGCGCAACCGTGTCCCGTATCCGGTGACCCATCTCGCGAGATACGCGTGGCCCTCCCTTGTGGCCACGGCCACGCGGCGTCCATATATGAGGGGCCCCGTCTGGGGGCCCTGGGGTCCCCGTGACACAGCACAATGGCATCTGTAGAAGTCCTGCGTCAACAAACCAGCCGCCCGTCGACCCCGACGCGGTCGCCGGCCCAGAGCCGCAGCCAGAGCCCCCACCGCCGGCCGGACCTGCGACGGGTGCTAACTCAGGGGTCTATGAACGATGTTCCCCGAGACCTCATCGAGCAGATCAAGCAGCTCGAGGTTCTGTTCACGGTCGACGCGGAGAAGCTCCGCGCCATCACCGACTACTTTGTCGACGAGTTGACAGAGGGGCTGGAGCAAGAGGGGATGTGCATCCCCATGAATCCCACATGGATCATGGACCACCCCTCCGGCAAGGAGTCGGGGCGCTTCCTGGCCATTGATCTCGGTGGCACGAATCTCCGCATCGTCGAGGTCGAGCTCGACGGCGCCGGCGGCTTCGATGTGACCCAGAACAAGTACCACATGCCGCCGAACATCAAGACAAGCACCAGTGACGAACTCTGGGACTACATTGCCGACTGCTTGAAGAAGTTCATCGACACCAACCACTTTGAGGACAAGGACAGCCTCGGCACGCTTCACCTAGGGTTCACTTTCTCGTATCCGTGCACTCAGACGCGCATCAACAACGGCATGCTGCAACGCTGGACCAAGGGCTTTGACATCAAGGGCGTGGAGGGCCATGATGTGACTCCCATGTTTGAGGCGGCCCTCAAGCGGAAAGGCGTTGACGTCAAGGTGACGGCCCTCATCAATGACACCACTGGTACTCTAATCGCGTCAAACTACTGCGATCCTTTGTCCAAAATGGGCTGCATCTTCGGCACCGGATGCAACGCAGCCTACTTCGAGACGGTGAAGAACGTGCCCAAATTGCAAGGCCTGCTTCCTGAGGATATCACTGAAGACACGCCCATCGCAATCAACTGCGAATACGGCGCATTCGACTCTAATCACAGGATCCTCCCAAGGACAAAGTATGACGTCCAGATCGACGACGACAGCCCTCGACCGAATCAACAGGCCTTCGAAAAAATGATCTCGGGACTGTACCTGGGCGAGATCATGCGTCTTGTGCTGCTGGACTTGAAGGAGAACGGCTTTGTCTTTGAGGGCAAACATTCCAAGGTTCTTGAGACTCCTTACACCTTGGATGCGTCGTTCTTATCGGAAATTGAAGAGGACCCCTTCGAAAACTTGACGGATGTGGAGCTGCTCATGATGAACAAATTGGGACTACCTACGACAGAACCTGAGCGGAAACTGATCCGTCGGCTTGCTGAGCTTATCGGCACACGCTCCGCCAGGCTCTCGGCCTGTGGTGTTGCCGCTATGGCTAAGAAGGCAAACTTGAAGGAGGCGCACGCGGGCGCAGACGGCTCCGTATTCAACAAGTACCCTAACTTCCAGGAGAGGGGTGCCCAGGCATTAAAGGAGATCTTTGAGTGGGACATCAAGAACCCCAAGGACTACCCCATCAAGATTGTTCCTGCCGAGGATGGTTCTGGTGTTGGTGCTGCTCTTTGTGCCGCCTTGACTCTACAGCGCCTGGACAAGGGCTTGTCTGTAGGTGTCAAAGACGGCGTCACTTTTGAGCAGTACATGAACAATAAGAAGTAATGTTAAGTTATTGGTTCGGTTTGTTTGTTGGTTTTGACACTTGTAGACGTGATTAGAAGGATCTCTCGCGGCTCAATACGGGACCCCACAATTGCGACGATCCCTCCCGCATCTTTCCTGTCATTCTCCTTCCCTGACAGTGCTTTGACGCGGGGCCTGCACGTTACAAAACTCTGTTGCGCGGTGCATGATCGTGGGACGTGATGCCATCGAAAGTGTGAGTTGAAACCCGCCCAGTGTCGGGCAAAACTAACCCAGTCTCGTCTTTGGAGACGTGCGAGGACGTGTCGTTGAGGCAGTGCGGAAGGCTAATGCCATCAACAAGAAGAACGGCCCGTTCGACGCCCTCATCTTGTTAGGGACCCTAGTCGAGCAGGAGGAAGATGCGAGCATCTCGCCAGAGGCCTCTCCGGATATACCAACCTATTACTGGAAGAAGGGGAATGAGAGTGCTCTGTCACCCAGCTTTCATGGATTGCCCAACGGCACCGTCCACAAGACAGATAACGGCTTGACACTGGTGGCTCTTACAGGTGATGTTGGCGACGAGCTAGCAAACGGTGCTAAATGCGACATACTACTGTCCGACCGGTGGTCAACACATATCGAACGAGGTACAACCAGAGAAGCCCCAGAAGAATCTAGTGAAGATGTCAGCAAGGCAGCCAAACTTCTGCGTCCGCGATACCACTTTACGACTGGTCAATTCTGGGAACGTGAACCTTACTTGAACGACGAGGACGGTAGACCGACACGGTTTATCTCACTGGCAGACTTTGCGTCGGAAGAACGGTGGTTTTACGCCTTCGTCCTATCAGACACAACCCAGCAGCCCTCCAACACAACTCCGTCGCCATATTGGGACGTGAAGACCGGTAAACAAGAGGCTCAGAGTAATTCCAAGGTACGACCCCGCCCGCCGGTGCGCACTTCCCTGATTTGGGGCACCGACGAACCCGCAACCGGCAGTTCCCTGATATGGGGTGGCGGGGCATCTGATCCGCGCTCAGAAGCACCACGACAGCCACCGCACAAAAAGCGTCGAGGTGACGTAACGCCACAGTCGTGCTTCTTCTGTCTCAGCAATCCCTCCTCCGAGAAACACCTAGTGGCATCCGTGGGTGAGGAATCTTACCTCGCTCTGGCAAAGGGGCCCTTGCCCCTACCGTATAACGAGGAGGGCCTTAACTGTCCCGGTCACGTACTACTTATTCCACTTCCTCACGTGCCCACCATGAGTGTGATTCCGTCGGAGCAAGTACCCAAGGTCAAGCTGGAGATGTTCAAGTACATCATGGCGCTCAAGCAAATGTTTCGAGACCACGGTCTTAGTACTATGACCTTCGAGGTGAGTCGCAACATAGGTGTGCATTTTCACGTCCAGGTGCTGCCGATTCCTGCGGCGAAAGCGGACTTGGTCAAACAAGCCTTTCTTGACGAAGCCGCCATGGCAAATTACACTATAGAGGAGCGCGACCTCCAGAAGAACGAGGGGGAGTATTTCAAAGTTGAACTGCCTGGCGACAGAGGCACTTTAGTCATTCCTCTGACGCGCAAAACTCGTTTTACTTTGACTTTCGGTCGACAAGTAATGGCCAAAGTCCTGGGCCTGAGTGATCGAAGCGACTGGCGCGTTTGCGTTCAGTCTACTAAAGAAGAGAAGGCTGACTCTGACGCGTTCAAAGAGCATTTCAGGAAGTACGATTTCACGTTATAGGATGAACAACGTTTGTTCTCAAAGTTGAGGAGCATATTTCTTGGTCTAGTGGCAGAGACTGCCAGCCCTGGAGGCGAGGCGCGCCCAACGCTTCAGAAAGAAACCCTAGCAAGCCTAGCTGCTTTGGCCTGCTGTGTTTAAGTTCGCCCAGCTACGAGCAGTTTTAAATCTCAAGACGAATCATGTCGTAACTATTCATACCCATCTAAGTTCAACAGCCACGTTTTGACTGGCGTCAGGGCCTACTTCCTTGCAGATTTTGCGGATCTTCCGTTCGAGGCCGCTTATCCTGGACCGCACGGTGGGCGAAATTGTTTTTACATCAGTCCTTGATGCCTCCAAAATCAGGGTGAATTGCCCTTCTGTATCATTCTCCACCTTGAACTTCATCTGTCTCGAACTGCTGAGATGAGCACCAGGGTAGACACCACCCACAACGTGGAACAGTGTTCCCAGATAAAACGCCCACCAAACTAGTGATCGTGGTTTCGGTACTGCCATCAGTGACTGCTTGAATGTCTTATCTGCTAGCTCCCCACCCCAGCGAAGGCAGAGTGCCAGACCGAGGAGCGCACGTACTTCGTGAGTCAATCCATGCGCACCAGAAATCCGCCCAGTGGCAGCAATGTGCAGCGCGGCGTTTGGCTGCACTTCTTTGGGGTAGGAGGAGTGCACAAAAGCGGTGTTAGCGAGCGCTGGCAAAATTCTCTGTACAATGACCTCTGGAGTGTGCTTTGGCAAACCCTCTCGGACGATGTCCGCGTAGGCAGGCGCAGTTGGCGGAGCAAATTGACGAGTGGCAACGAGTAGGGGGTCCTGCACTCTGATCTCGGGGGGAAGTCGACGGAAGAGTGCCCCCTCGCGAACTCCACCCTGAGAGAAAAGTACTTTGCGAATGGAGGGAAGGGCATCGATCGCAGCGGAAACAAGCAAAGCCACTGCTGGCAATTGCGATGCTCGTCGGCCGGAGATTCTGAAAGAACGGTCGAGCTTCTCTGTCGCACTCTTTGCTGTTAGCTGAATGTGGGCCAGTCCCGCAATGTCTTCGCCGGTGCACGAGTACCCATTTATCACCGGCAACGGGTAGGGCGCTGGTGGACCTATGTCGTCCGCAGCACCGGATGCCGCTCCTACCATTGCGGGGATGAAAGTAAGCTTTGAAAGAAGCAGGTGGCCGAGACCCCGAAAGCCACCGCCTGATACGTACAGCTTGTATCCACCATGTTCTTCGGCATCCTTTCGCAGCATGTCGGGGATGTCAATTAACTGAACTGCTTCCTGAAGACGCTCCTTGATCTCTGAGTACAGATGGGCGCCGGACTCGCGCTGGAGCCGCCGAGTGAGAGCAGCAGCGCCATACGGCACTGAGACTGCCGATTGAGACATCTCCAGAATGCCGTGCTGGCAGTCCATCCACGATAGCTGGGCGGACCCGCCACCCATGTCCATGAACAGACCGCGGACGCGGTTGAACGAGGACGCAACACCGTAAGCGCCTGTGACTGCCTCCTCCTGCTTGCTGAGGAGAGTCACAGTCCAGCCGGTCGCCGCATTGATGGCACTACGGAATTGCTCAGAGTTGGGGGCCGCGCGGGTTGCTTCCGTTGCTACAACCGACACATGGTCATTAGAGACACCAAAATCCTCGCATATGCTCTTGAAACGGATCAGAGAGTTGCAGACGTCGTTGATGACGGTGGGAGGAATGTCCCTGGCCGGGTCGCGCGCGGCTGCCGCGGCTGCCGCGGAAGTTGGGCTGAGTTTTGGGCCGAGCGGGGTCGAAACAGGCGAAGTGCTGCCCCTACTGTTGATGGTTGCAACGGAGCTCCTCCGACCGCCATCAGAGGCATATGGAGAGGCCGGGGCCGACGGATGGGAGGCGTCAAAGAGAGATATGGCCGCCCGGTCCTGAAAGACGCACGGCATTATCCGTGCGTGATTCGTGCTGACGGACGAAATGCTAAACCGGATCCCATTCGAGCCGATGTCCACGATGGCCCGGAGGTCTCCCGGCGTAGGAGCGACATATTGCGCCATTAGTGTTTGGTCCGTCCGTGTTTGTCACCGTACTACCAATGGGCTCACTTTTGCCAGCCCGACACCCCGCATGGCATGTGCGTTGTTGTCACGTGAGCCGGGAAGCGAAATAGATCACGTGATGTGTTGTCTCGGATCTCAGAGATCCTAGGTCACGTGCGCGGGCACGTGCCCTTCGACGCCATCTGGTCACGTGCCGTGCGTGCTCAATCAGGAAAACCAAAACAAACACTGATAAGATTAAAAACGCGTGTGGGCGGCGCAAACCAAGCCATCCCAGAGACAGTCACGGCTACAATGGTATCGCCATCCAGAAACAGCCCGAGCCCCGGCAAGGAGAGCCCCAGCCGGATGGGCGGCCTCTTCCGCGGCATGGGCATGGGCAAGGCCGGCGCCCAGGCCGGCCTCAGCTCGTTGCGAGCACCCGATTCGCCGTCGCGCTACCGCGAGCCGAGTCCCGAGATGTTTGACGAGACCCTCGTCTCGGGCATTGGATCCATGGACCTTGGCCGGCCCGGAAACAAGGAGAACGCCCCGCCAGGAGCTATCGTGAGCCGGCCGGTCTGGACACACAGCGACATGGAGAAGTTCAACGACCCCAAAACGAAACGTCTCGTCAATGTCACCCAGATGTACATGCTGGACTACTACTTTGACCTCCTCTCCTACGTCCATTCGCGCCAGAACCGTCTGTCCAAGGTGAAGGCGCAGCTCCAAGGCATGCCCGCCGAGGAGGCCGAGGCGGCGTGGAAGAACTACACGGGTCGTGAACGGGCGGGCCTGCGCAAACGACGCACCAAGCTCCGCCACCACGACTTCACCACCCTCACTCAGGTGGGCCAGGGCGGATATGGCCAAGTGTACCTGGCCCGAAAGCGAGACACCAAGGAGATCTGTGCTCTCAAGGTTCTCAACAAGAAGCTGCTGCTCAAACTCGACGAGATTCGCCACATTCTGACAGAGCGAGACATTCTGACTGCCGCAAAGTCGCCGTGGTTGGTTAAGCTGCTCTACGCGTTCCAGGACCCTGAGAATGTTTACCTGGCGATGGAGTTCGTTCCAGGTGGCGACTACCGCACGCTCCTGAACAACACTGGCATCTTGAACCCCCGACACACGCGCTTCTACATCAGCGAGATGTTTGCTTCCCTTGACGCCCTTCATAAGCTTGGCTACATTCATCGCGACCTCAAGCCAGAGAACTTCCTCATTGATTCCACCGGCCACATAAAGCTGACAGACTTTGGCCTCGCGTCCGGTGCCATTTCTAAAGAGCGGGTCGAGTCTATGAAGATACGCCTCAACCAGGTTAAGGACATGCAAGTTCCGTACCGCTCTGTGGCCGAGCGACAACAGATGTATCGGTCACTGCGCCGCAATGACATTACCTACGCAAACTCCATCGTCGGATCCCCGGATTACATGGCGCTTGAGGTCCTCGAGGGGAGGTCGTACGACTATACCATTGACTACTGGTCTCTGGGTTGCATGCTGTTCGAAACTCTGGCAGGTTATCCCCCATTTGCTGGCCAGTCCCCCGACGAGACATATTCCAATCTGCGACAGTGGAAGACTGCGTTGCGGCGGCCGCAGTACGAGGATGGCAAGTACGTCTTCAGTGATCGTACTTGGGACCTCATCACACGACTGATCAACTCCCCTCGCCATCGGTTCCAGTCGTTTGGTGAAATTCAGCGCCACTCCTACTTCTCTGAAGTCGATTGGGCAAACCTGCGCCAATCTCAGCCCCCGTTTGTCCCTCAATTGGACTCTGACACGGACGCGGGCTATTTCGACGACTTCTCCAACGAGGCCGACATGGCCAAGTACAAGGAGGTCATGGAAAAGAGAATTCAGGTTGAGAACCTCGCAGAGAGAGGCGTTCCGTTGCCGTCTCGGGCGTTCATTGGCTTCACGTTCCGGCACTCAAAGTCTCAGGCTCCCATACTTGACGAGAACCGGCGCTCCACCAGGCGCCGTCACGCGACACCGCTGGACGGCTCGTTTGGCACCATGTTTTAGGTTAGCGTAATGGTCAATTGTTGTCAAACGACTTCTCTTCCCGTGCGTGTCGCTCCACTGCTGCCATGCTACGGCCGACAGCGTCCAGCTTTGCAAGCGTGGAGTCCACGCTGGCAGCCACCCGGGTAAAGTGGTCTTGCGAGAAGAGGTTCTGCCGGAGACTGGCAATGTCGTTCCGTCTGCGTTAGCTAACGGCCATCCTGGTTGCGGACGCGGAACTCACTCCCACATGTCGTTGCGGTCCGACTGAAGCGGCGCGGCCATGGTCTTGACTAGCTCGATTTGAGCGCTCCGGAGATCCTCCAGGGCACGGGCGTGGTCTGAGCCAAAGAAGGACTTGTCCTGGGATGCCCTTTTCGCGTAAAACTCCACCTCATCGAGCACGTCGAGTTCGGCCCAGAGCCTGTCGTGGCCATCGACAGTTGGCTTGACAGACGGGATACGGGGCCCGTCGTCGGCTCTGAGACCAGGATCCTGCGCAGTGTGTTGCTCCTCAGGCCCTGAGCTGACGCCCGTGAGTATACGGCCGAGGCCCGAGGTCTGGCCAAAGGACGAGTCCTGACGAGATCCCTGGCGAAACTCCGGGTAGCGAACCTGCGTGTCCGTGCTCCGGATGCTGCTGGTCTCTGCGCTCTCATTGGAGATGAACGGCGTGAGCACAATGCTCGGCCGTTCCTCCGTCATTGTTGGTGTCCCAGCATATCAAAACAGCGCCGCACATCCATGACGAGGCATGGCATGCCTCAGAAACGACGCAAGAAGGCGAAGCCATGGCGGAAGCTGCTGTGGGTGAAGCAGCCCTACCCAGACAACTATGTGGACGGCTCTTTCCTGTCGCAACTGCAACGCAACCCCAATGTACGACGGTACTCGTTCTGGACGCTCGTGTCGGATAGCTCCGTCATCACGGTGCATCTTTGCACGGTGGCAATCTTCGTGATGGCCTTCCTAGGCCTCTACAACCGCGAATGGAACCCGTTCTACCTGGTGGCTGCCAGCTCACTGCTCACTGTCCTCGGCTACGTCGTTTGGGACCGGTACGGCGGTGCGCCGAACGACCGGGCGTCCACGCTGAAGAGCGCGCTGCTCATCGTTTTCACGATCCTTGCCCTCTCTCCCGTGCTCAAGTCCCTCACCCAGTCTACAAGCAGTGACTCAATCTGGGCTATCGCTTGCTGGCTCTGTGTTGCAAACATCTGCTTCCACGACTATACGTTCAACGTTCGCCGAGCGTTCAAGCCAATTCTGGCAACCAACCTGGCCCTCTCGGCCGCCATTGTACTTGCGTCGCGCCTCTCCACGACCGTTTCTGTGTCGTGTTTCGTTCTGTTTAGCATTCAACTCTTCGGTGTGTTCCCTACTTTTGCTCGATGGGTGCGCATCCGCAGCCTGCGAGCGCACTGGGTGCTTCTCGGCTCGCTGGTCGCTGTCTGCGATGTTGGCCTCCTCTGGATGGGCGGCATACTCGCGCTGGCCGTCTGGGTCGCCGTCCAACTTGCAGTCAACTTCCTCGCCCCGGCATGGCTGCTGGGCATACAAAAATACAAAAACGAGATTGAGGGGCCCTGGGATCCTGCAAAACCAGTCATAAAAGGACTGCCAGACCAGAAATAATGTATAATACTATCGTACAATTCGTGCCTACCCGTTTGGCCAGTTAGGCGCAGTCAACCTGTGAAAGCACCGCCCGCAAGACAGAGGTTCCGCCGAGTGAATTGGACCTTATAAACGGGTGCCCGTTTAGTGTAGTAGACTGCCATATGGTCGGGCGTGGCCTGTATCTCCTTCTTTTTCCGACCGTCGACATCCGTCTTTGTCTGGTCCAGAGAGTTGTCGCCAGTAAGCTCTGCCAGTGGCTCAGGCTCCGGGCCAGCATCCGGTGTATTCTTCTTGATGTCCCACATGCGCACTGAGTAATCTGCACCGGCAGAGACCAGGACTGAGCCTTCTCGGGAGAATGCCAGTGAGTATATGGGAGCGCGACCGTGGCCTTTCATGCTCTTCAGTCTGCGGCCAGATCCCAGGTCCCATAAGTGAATAATAGAATCTTCACCAGCAGACGCCATCCACCGTCCGTCGGGCGAGACTGTGACGCAGTTGACGGGGGCGTTGTGGCCTAAAAAGACCCGCACAGTGGCGCCCTTGGCAACGTCCCACATGCGGCATGTCTTATCGGACGAGCCTGTCACCACGTAGCTTGAGTTCGGATGGAACGCCACTGTGTCCACATCGCCAATGTGACCGGCGAAAATGCGTAATGGGTAGATGTGATCGCACGACCAAAGTCGTGCGGTTTGGTCGTGCGATGCTGTGGCAAAGTAGTGCCCAAATGGCGAAAACTTTACGTCCCATACTGGCTGATTGTGGCCCTTGTACGAAACCAATGCACTGTAAGTGTCCAGACTCCACAGTCTCACTGTTTTGTCTTCAGATGCGCTCAGAAGATACCGGTTGTCAGGGCTGAAGGATGTTCCAAAAACAGCGCCAGCATGTCCTACTAGTCTTTTGCAGTTTGATGGCTCGTCGCCGCGCACCACAGACTTGAGCTTCGATCCATCCAACGACCATACCTTGACGAACGAGTCAGAGAAGCCTCCCGCGATCATCCGAGAATCCTCAGAAAAGTCTAAGCAGTTTAGCGAGTCGTGGGTGTTGTGGAAGGTGTACATGCACACTGATGGCAGGGACGCACCAGCGCCAGAAAGTTTCATCTTGGACCGCGAATCCGCTACTGAGATGACTTCTGCCGCAATGTCTGCGCCACGATGTTGCGGCAGGGGCAGAGCCTCACGCGGTGGCTTTTCTAGGCCGTCATACTCGTTCTTTATCCGATCAAATTCCTCAGAGAGCGTGGGGCCGCCAGTCGTGAGATCGCCTGCCTGAGACGCCGCTTCATCGTCCTTCGACTTAAGCGCCGCTGCCACGTCTTTATCGAACTCTGCGTCCCGTGGCAACGGTCCGAGCCTCACAGGATGCTCAGTATTGAATGTGGCGGCACCAGTTGCTGCGTCGCCTAGGCCCTCATCTGCTCCCAGAATGTGCTCAGAATCAAATCGGGACGGCCGCTGCGCCACGACACGCGTGTCTATCCACTGATTAAGCACGCGGATGATGAGGGCACCACCAGAGCTTTCGTGCTCGTGCAGAAAGTAAAGCAAGAGATCAAAGGAGGTCTTGGACACCCCTAGTCGATATTTCTTTGACCTGAACCGCTTTGCCAGCTCGTTCTCCGTGAGGTGCTCCGGAAGACTTACTCCGGACAATTGCTTGATGTCGCTGCCATGGAGAACAGTGTGATCGCCGCAGAACTCATCAAAGAACTCGCGCGCCTGAGATGGGACGTCTTTCGAGACCATATCCAGAAACAAGTGCACAAACACTGGATACAACACGCGGCGAAGCTCGGGCTTGTACAAATCGAGCGACTGCTCGACCCACTTGCGCAGCAGAATGTACGCTCTTTCATACTCACGCGGCTCCTCCCAGGTCACGCGACCATCCTTCGCCTTGGTCTCGGGCCCAGAAGGCTTCGCTGGTGGCGGCTGTGATGGTGTCCGAGCCAATGGCCCGGACTGTGGGCCGCCACTGGGCGAGCCGTGAACAGATATAGCCGGGGTTGGCTGCCGGCTGCTTTCGAAGCGCAGCATGGCCTCGGTACGCGCGTAGCCCTTCTTGGAGAGGTATTCCAGGACAATCTTGTTGAGTTCGGCCTGCGAGAAGCTGCCTCCTCCGCCGGCAGCTGGGGTTTGGCTCTGAGTGGCGCTGGCCTGGCCTGCTGCGACGCCAGCAGCAGCGGCGCCGCCCGCAGGCGGCCCAGCGACGCCGCTCACGCTCTGTCGCGGTGTGCCAGACGCGCTGGCCGCGCCATTCTGCTGTCCCTCCGACATCCTGTGCCACTCTCGTGTGTTCCGTCCTGAAGCGTCGTTGGGAACCGTCGGCCAGAGGTTTGCGTTAGTAACGCATGTGCGTTACGCTGGGATAACAGAATTGGGAATTATTTGCAATTATGTCAAACTCGAGAGCAAGAAAATAGAGGAAAGGCTGCAATGGCCAGTTCCGCTGGCCGCCAAGTTGAACTCTTGTAGCTCCTTCCTCTAGTCCCTCGCAGTGCCATGCCTCACACCCAAAGAAGATATTACACCATGACACCAACGCTCAAAAGACATCGAAATAGGCAAGTCATGTCTATTCGTCTCTGACATCAACGCTCAAACATACAAAATCTAAGTCAATTCATGTCTATTCGTCTCTACGCTTGGGCTTCTTTTTGGCCTCCTCCTCCTCCTTCTCCTTCTCGATCTCCTGGACAAAGGCCACGATCTCGTCGTGCGACAGCAGCTCCATCGTCTTTCCGGGCGCGATGACGGCGATCTCGATGTTGCGGGCGCCGGTCTGGACAACCTCAAGCAGACTCTTGACGGTGAGCTTGATGGACGACTGGCGGTCCATGTCGGCTGTGTAGTTCTTCTCAAGAAACTCCCGGACAGTCTTGGAGCTCCTGCCGATAGCGTTCGCTTTCCAGGCAGAGAAGATGCCTGACGGCTCGGTCTGGTAGAGCTTTGGCTCGGTGTCGTTGGGATCAAAGCCGATGACTAGCGTCGAAATGCCAAACGGCCGCACGCCGCCCGACTGCGTGTAGCGCTGCTGCACTCCGGCGATGTATCTGGTGATGTATTCGATGCCGACGGGGTCCTCCACGGTCAGCTTGTGCGACTGCGCCTCCACGCGTGCCTTGTCGATCAGGACCCGTGCGTCAGCGTTGAGGCCGGCGAAGGCCAGGCTGACGTGCGAGTCGATGACGCAAATCTTGCTTGGGGTGATCCGCGTGTCCTGGAGCTTGAGGGCCGACCGCTTCTCGCACCCCAGCACCACCACGTCCTTGCCTTTGACGCCGACCGCGCAGGTGCCGCGCTTCACGGCCTCCAGCGCGTACTCGACCTCTGTGTTAGCGTGTCGCCACCGGCTGGCTGGTAGCGGGTTGGCTACTCACGGAAGACGTGGCCGTCGGGGCTGTGTTAGCACTGACCGCGGGCAATTGGCTGGGGCGAGCCTTACCTGAAAACACTGAGCGCCCTGTCGTAGCCGCTCATGATGGACGTGTCGATGTCGTTTTGCCTCTGTGGGATTTGTGTGGGAGGAGGGGTGTAGGAGTTTACAATGGAATCATGGCCGGGCGGCAACAGCCAGCAAAGGAGAAGAAAGGCAAGAAGCGGCCCGTGAAGGTGCCTCACAGGGACCAGTACGCCCGGATGGGCTTCCTGTACCAGGCAGCCGTGCTGATGGGCCAGTCTGGCGCCACCCGAGAGCTCTCACGGCACTATGCACAGTCCCTGCGCACGGTGGCGAAGAAACACGTTCTACGGCTGAGCCCTCACATCAAGCGGACGCTCTGCAGGCAGTGCCACCAGGTCCAGGTGCCAGGGTACACCTGCAGCGTCCGTCTCGAGAACCCGTCTCAGCGGACAGAGCGGGCAGAGACCCTCGTGTACCGCTGCCACTGCAGCGCCCAAAAACGCTATCCTCTGGGTCAGAACCGCGAGTACACGCTCTGGTGCGACCGTCCGGACGTTGCTGTGTCTCCATAGAAATGCATTGTGTGTATATACTGGGCCCGTCTACCTCGATTGGACGAGCAAGCGCTGGTCCGAGTCGGGCTTCTCCTCGACCACCTCCACGCCGGGCCCGAGGCGCCGACGGGTCGCCGACACGCGCGAACCTTTCCAGCCGAGGCGGGCACCGATCTCGTGAGCGGCGATCTCGCCGAACCCCAGCATCATGCCATTGATGAACGGGAGAATCATGTTGATGGCACAGCTGGTGAGGAACGATGCAACTGTGACCTTTCGGCCCGTCAGGATCGTGCCAGAGCTGGCTGTCTTTGCGACATCCTCGCTTGACGACTCTGTCTCAGTGTCGCTGGTGTCAGGATATGCGTGTGACAGATCGAACGCCTCCTCCTGGCGCTTCTCCTCGGCAGCCTTCTTCTCGGCCGTGCCCTCAGCGGCCGCCGCCAGCCTTGCCTCTAGCACCCCAGACATGCTCGCGGTTGTGGCGTGTGATTCGTGACTGCGCGCCGCATCGGGCCGCGCCGCATGGCGCCCGCGGCGCGCCGCGCGGTTGATGCGGCGCGGCGGGTGGCAACGAGCGAGGGCGCGAGCCAAGCCCTGAGGCGCCCAGGGGCAGCGGGAGTAAAGCCGCGAAAGAGCGATTTAGAGTCACAGGCCTAACATGGCACTCCAGACGAGTTTTTTTTTGATCCCATGTGATGGCGACGAGCTTGCGAGCGCGACGCTGTCTGGCTGTCGCTGCGCCTCGCCGCTGTCTACGACGCACCGAAATTGCGGTAGATCAGATAGCCCACGACAAACCTCAGCTGCACCCTGGCAACTATCCAGCCAATGCTCAAGAAGTATGTGACTGGCAGAGCGCATGCGGCGACCAGCCCCTGGTGGCGCGCCAGCCAGCGGGCGAGGTCTGTCTGCCAGGCGGGTACCATCCGGCTGAGCTTCGCGCAGCAGCGGGCCCTGAGTATCTGCCACTGTGCGTAAAGGCTGATATCCTGGAAAGTCGAAGGTGGGCCGGTCTTGCTGCGCCTCGTGCAATGAAAGTAGTGCCAGTAGCGTGGCTCTTCCGACGGCGTCCATCTGTGCCTCCACCACGGCACAGGGCCGCAAGAACGGCCACTGAGCGCTGTTCGCACGGTCCAGGGCCATCCAGAGCACGCCATGAGAGTTTGGTGGACTGAGCCCGCGCAGAGTACGGCATATAAAGGCTAGCACGACGCAGACGAGGGCCCAGAGAGCGTCACAGACGGGCCCATTGTCTGGCCGAAAGCCGCCCGCTTGTTTTGAGACTTCCTAATCCGGTAACTGCCCCTTCCGTGCATTGTCCTTCCCAAAACGGACCGTCGGGTAACAGGCCCGCCTACGCTTGCAATGAGCACTGCGGTGGCACCAGCAGAGGACGCGATAGAGCCTGCCACGGCGCCTCACGGGCCCCAGAGCGCCGCGTCAGAGGCCGGGGCCGGCCCCCTGGACCCGCACGTCCGCCAGCAATACCTCCAGCAGCAGGTCTGGAAGAAGAACGCGCCATACCTCTACGACTTCCTGCTGACCTCGTCCCTGCCGTGGCCGTCGCTCACTGTCCAGTGGCTCCCTGATGTCGAAACGGACCCGGACGGCCGGTTCGTCCGCCAGCGGCTCCTTCTCGGCACGTACACGTCGGGCCAGCAGGACGAGTACCTGCGCATCGCAGAAGCCAGACTGCCATCCATGGAGGTACCAAAAGAGCTCGTCCACAAATACGACGAGCAGCGCAAGGAGTTTGGCGGCTACGAGCCCACGGATGTCGCCGTGTCCATCACACAGCGCATTCTCCACAACGGACCGGTGAACAAGGCGCGTTACATGCCACACAACTGCAATCTCATCGCCACAATTGGCGAGGCAGGGCCAGTTTACGTGTTTGACCGCACAAAGCACCCAATGCAGCCGTCGGAAGAGTTCAGAGCAGACATATCGCTCGAGCATCACACGAGTGAAGGCTGGGGCTTAGCCTGGCACCCGACAATCGAGGGCCTACTATTGAGCGGCTCAAACGACGCAACGATAGCGCAGTGGGACGTCACTCGGTTTGACGGCCCTAGTTTGGCGCCCAAGGATGTTAGGAAGGTGCACTCAGCGGTCGTAAACGATGTGCAGTGGCACCCCCTCCACCCCTCATTGTTTGCGTCGGCGTCGGACGACTGCTCCGCACAACTCCATGACACACGCCAGGAGACGCCGGTGCGATCAATGCGTTCTGACCATGCCGTCAACTGCATATCACTTCACCCCTCGAACGAATATCTATTTGCAACTGGGGATGCCGCCGCAGGTGTGATGCTCTGGGACATGCGGTTGCTGGAACGGCCGGTTTCAACGTTACATGGTCACAAAGGGGCCGTTCAGACTTTGGCATGGAGTCCATACGACGAGGTGATTCTGTGCTCGGGGGGCGCGGACCACAGGATCCTGCTATGGGACATTGCAGAGGAAGAGCTGGCCTACACACATGGCGGTCATACAAACGACATTCAAGATATTTCCTGGAACCCAGCAAGGCGTGATATGGTGGCCTCTGTTGGCTTCAATGACATGTTGCAGGTGTGGACACCATCATCCACACTAGTGTAAAATAGGGTTTACGGCATTAATACATTTTCGGGGCATCACTCGCTACTCCGTCCTTGGCCGCTTGTTGGCCTCATTATGGGTCTCCGCTGGTCGTTTCTGTGACCCAGCGTCTCCCTGCTTCGGCGATCCAATTGTTGGCGTCTGCGGAGGTCTCGGCGCAGGCCCTAGAGTCACGGAACCAGCAGTCTTCTTTTGCGCAATTTGTGTGAATATCCCAGAAGAAAACCACCGGTCGGTGTCCTCCCTTTTCGAGCTCACAAGCTTGCTGGGGTCTGCGAGCTCGATGCCCTGAGCCGGAGTGAATGCCAGAGAAGTGGCAAGGCCGCTAGTCGCCACTCCTGTCCGGCCAGGGACAACGGAGGCGGTACCACCCAGTCGAGCTTGCATTCCCTTGCTCATCTTCGCCCGAGTCTTGTTGTCCACAGCTATGGCTCGTACAGATCCGGAGCCTGCTCCTGCCGCCATTCCGACGCCCTGGGACTCGTCATAGGCGCCGATTTCAGACTCCTGCTCACCAAACGCCATTCTATTCTTGGCCTTCATGAGATCTGTTTGCCTGAATTGGTCCTTGAATTTTCGTATCCGTTTCCCGCCGCGCTTCTTGGAAGGCTTGTCTTCAGGTATCGGCAGAGCCTTCGTCCCCTGGTTCTCTGGTGGCTCTATCAGCTTCTCTAGTTTTTCCTCAATCTCTTGCCGCCACCGACGGCCTTGCTCCCCACCTTTTGAGCTCCGTACCAGATCGACGCGGGCAGCGAGCACCAGCTTGCCGGCAACAATTCGCATTGCTTGCCGCCGGACATCAGCCGGTACGCTCTGCACGAGCTCGCTATGGTACAGGAAGCCCTGCTGCCGGATGCCAACATTTCCGAACCCGATGCCAACAGGCCGGTTCGCACCTAATGCGGCGATGTTCGAGCTGGGCGTCCGACTCAGACCCGCGAGGCCACCGGTAAACCCGATCAAGTGTGCTGCAGTGTGAGAGCCTACTATTGCTGTGACATTCGGCGCAAACCTACTCAGCCTTGAAGAGACAAACTCTGTGATCTTCTTTTTTGCAGCGTCAAGTGAAAGTATCAGCTCGCATGCATTGATCACGGTTTGTAGCTCGGTATCGGACAGCTCCCTGCCCTCCGTTTGATAGGCGGAGACTGTTACCACCATCAGTGTTGCTCCAGAGAGGAATTGCTTGAGCTCGCTGCTGTTCCCTAGTCCTGAAGTGTCATTGCCTATGATCAGAACAGCCTTGGCGTAGTCAACGGGGTTCTGCACGAGTGTCTCCAGCTCAGGAAAGCGGTCCCTGTAGCGCTCTTTGGCGAATTTGTGGACAACATGTATTTCGTTGTCGATCTCGAGAGAGTAGCCGTTGGCCTCTACCATCAGGTCATAGTCTCCATCCGTGCTCGCAGATATCCGGGCCAATACTGGTCCTAGTTTCGCCATGAGTACAGACACCGTTTGTACATCGTCAATGGCGTTGAAGTCCAACGATTTCACAAGTTCGTTTGTAGAGGTAGCGTCACTCTTTGCCACCGCATGCGTTGCATCTGAGGCTTTTGCAGCCTCATCCTCGGTCGGCCCACCATTCTGAGTGTCTAGCGCTGCTTCCTCGTCCTCACTGGCGCTATTCAGGTCCGCCAGAAGCTCATCTCTCAGCGACATGGCCGTGCCAGGCTGGGCCCATGACCTGCTACTACATATGGGCTCACAACCGCTAGTTGGGCTCACAACATAATGCTATGGAGGGGCTCACAACCGTCAAATGGGCTCACAACCGTGGCGGTCCTGTCCACGTACGCGTCGTGATGGCGGAACCGCGAACCGAGTTCGAAACGGAGAGGGATGCCCTGATTGCGGAGATATCTGTGGTATGCACATGCGCTCTGGCTCGTATTAACCTCTTTAGACTAACTTAGGGCATGGAAGGGGTGTTGAACAGGCTCAACACCCTCAACAGACTCTTGGAGGATGCAAACCAGATAGGCAGTGGTTTTGACTCGATATCAGAGCTCTGGGAGCGTTTCCACGAGTCGTTACAACGACCAGAGGAACAGGAGTCCATGGGCTAGTATGAAAGTCCAAGATCTGGACCACAGGTATATCATGAAATCGTAACGTCTATAGAATAATGCAGCGCCTCCGTTTCTTCTTCATCGGCTTCTGTGGCTCATTGGGCGAGTAATTGCCAGTCACGGTCCCGCCAGTGTAGCTGGTCATGCCCTGCGATGCCTTGCTATACAGAGACTTGTGTGGGGGCGGCACGGGGGGAGAGTTCGAACGCGAGTCGCAGCGCGTGTCGCTATTGGAGCCCCACGTGCTCGAACCACCGCTGAACTGGCGCTCCTGTTTGTATATCGCGAACGTGATGGCAGTGTTGAAGATATCTGCGACTCCGTCCATTTCCTTAGCAGAGCACTCCATGTATTTCACAGCACCGATCTGCTCCGCGAGGGCACGGCCCTGCGCGGAGGTGACATACTGCTCCTTGGTAGTGTTTCGGCCGAACGAGGCATCATCTGGGCTGAAGTCCTGCACGCCGGCTCGCTCCTCCTCCATTCGCCGCCGTTCCCAGTCCGCACGCGTGTCAGATTTCGTGCCAACTAGGATGATCGGAACGCCAGGACAGAAGTGCGCAACCTCCGGTGTCCATTTGTCTGAAACATTCTCAAACGATGTCATGCTGTTCATGGCAAAGCAAACCAGAAGGATGTTGACGTCCGGATACGACAGCGGCCGCAGCCTGTCGTACTCCTCTTGTCCTGCCGTGTCCCAGAGCGCGAGCTCTATGAGCTTACCGTTGGGCGATGTTGTGGTGGTGACGTAGTTCTCGAAAACGGTCGGAACGTATCGCTCGGGGAAGACGCCCTGAGAGTATGAGACGAGCAGACATGTCTTACCACACCCGCCGTCGCCCACTACGACGATCTTGATTGTGTAGTCTGGCGTCCGATGGGCTTCATCTGTGCCGTTTAGTCTGTAGTTTGGGATCTTCTTACGTGGCGAACGAGCGCGCTTTCTGGGGCTCCCGGGACTATGCTCTACACCATATGTGCTGACGTTGAGCGAGCTGCTGGTTTTGTAACGCTGATCCCAGTCGTGGACGGGGACCGGCGGAGAGAACCCGCCGCGGACTTCGCTTGGATCGGCTGCCTCCCACGGCTCCGGCACAGGCCGCCCGCGCCACGAGTCGGCACGGAGGATCGAGAAGCGTTTCCGTTGGCCGTGTAGTGCCATGTGTCTGCAGTTTGTCGCCTGATGGCCTGACCCTTCGGCCCGTGCTGACTCCCTAGGCGCCGGAACCAGATGACTTCAGACGATGGGTCCCGGTGGGATGTCGTGTCGCAGCTCTCCACTTGCAGCAGGGGTGGGATGGCGGTGAGATGCTCGCTCTGAGGCCGTCCTTGCCGTGTTGGTGGCCACGTCGGTTGGGCCTCCTGCCCCCTCTCTGTGGTGATGCAGCGGTAATTAAACACAGGGGTGCTGCGGAGCGCGTCGCCGACGGGTGCCACGACGCGACAGCGACGACGGAGAGGCCAGCGGGCGGTGGAGGAGCGCGGGATCCTGACGGGGAGCCTGTTTGCCTCGGGGGCGAGTGTTGAGGGAAGTCAAAACAAACACATGTCACGTGTTCCCGTCATGACGCCCGTCGCGTCCCTTGCATACGAGGCAGCCTAACCCTAGCCGAGACGGGGGTCCGCCATTGGAGGACATAAAGACGTCGCGATGGAGCGGTGCAAAGGGCCATGTCATGGCATTAACAGCTATTTCCTATGAGGTGCGATGCGTCTATACAATGCGAGGGGGGGTATTAGTTTTGTAAGGGTGTGGTGCTTGTCTTTAGGGTGGAGGTTCTGCTTCTCACCACGAGAACGCTTCCTCGAAGTAGTCAACTCTCACCTGCACTTGCGAGTGCTTGAGAGACTTGACAATCGACTTGCGTATCATGTCGTTGAAGGTCGGCGGCCCGCACGCCAGGAATCCCAGGCTCCCGGTCGCCTCCTTCATGACGTTGGGCAGCAGCTCCTTGATGTTTGGCCGCATCATCTCCACCATGTAGGGCTTTTTGTTGAACTCGCTGTCGTCCGAGCTCCGCGACCGCTTGTGCTCCCATGCCGACGGCTTTGGTTTGGTCGACCGGCACGGCTCGGGCGGCGGCACCGACCGGCCCCTCTGCGGGGTCTGCGCGCGTGGCGGCGGCGTCAGCGAGCTGTTGCGCGGCTTGGGTGGCAGGGGAGGCGCCAGAGAACCGCTCCACGACGAATGAGGTGACGCGAACGGATTCTCTGGGCCCCGTCGCCACGACCCTCTCTCGGGAGCCTGCAGGGGGATCTCGCCGTACTTCTCCGACCACGGCAGCCGGCTCTCCGACAGAGACACCCGCTCAATGAACTGAGCAGTGTCGCGTGCCGCGAACCGGCCTCTGCGGCCTGGCCGCGGCGAGAGCGTCAGACACGTAGTCGATGAGCTCGGGTCCTCGGTGATGTCCCCCTCTGGCAGTGCGAACGGCTGCGGCTCGAGCTTGGGCTTGCCGGCACGGGTTACAAAGACCTTGACGGTGATGCCGTTCTTGCAGAGGAACTCCAGCTCGTGGGCGAACCAGCTGAGCGAGGCGAGGTCCTGGATGACCCAGAGGAACACAACGTTGCGGCCCACCCCGCCCTCCTCCTCTGAAGTAAACTTCTTGCTGCAGAGGTGGCGGGCGTATGAGTAGGTGCCGGTTACGCCGATGCCGCCAGCCAGGAACCAGATGTCGTTGTACTTGAGGATAGGGACCTGGTGCCCGTACGGACCCTGGATCCAAGTGGCAAGCTCTGCGCGCTTGTCCTCCTGCGTCTTGAGGAACTCTGCAAGCTGCTGAGTGAACCCAGTCTTCGGCTTGATGATGAGCTGTAGACGGCCCTTCTCGGTAGCCAGGCATGACTCAAACACAGTAAAGGGGTGTGACTGCCACCACATCCCCTTGCGGAGGACCTTGAGGTACACGTACGACCCTGGGTAGTACTCCCACTGGCCCGAGTACGGGATCGATACGTGAATGAAGCCATCGTCGTAGTACTGGTAGCGGGCCCGGATGCTGAGGCCGTTGCGCACCACCTGCCAGCAGCGCATGAGCTTGTCAAACACGTACAGGGTGAGCGAAACGTACACCCAGCCCATCCAGCCAAAGTCGTGGCAGTGGCGCCAGATGCCGACAAGGAAGAGCACAAAAAACAGTCTGTGCGCGGTGAGAAACGTCTCGTACCACTTGGACCGGAGGGTGTGGAACGCCCAGATGACCATGATGCTCCCCGAGATGGTGGCAAGGTGGCCATAGCGCCAGTTCATGATTTTCTCCCAGCGCCACGAGTACGAGCCCGTGCCGATAGCAATGCCGGCAAAGCACAGGCTGTGGAGAATGGCGTGCAGCATCATTACGCGCGCTGTCCAGCGGTGGAAGATCTGGAACGTGTCGATACTGAGGCCGGTGGCGCCGAGAAGGATATTGTTGCGTCCGGCGAAGATGATGATCATCGGCAGCTGGGTGAATGCCACGATACCCGTGCGGTTGCCAAGATAGCGCATGAGCTGGTGCCATGTCCCCTTGATGAATGGGTTGTCCGGATAGATGGAGTACTGCATCACGATGCAGATGAAGTTGAGGACCAGGTATCCGAGGAGGATGAGGGAAACGCCGCGGGTCGGCATGCACATCGAGACCACCGATCCTAGAGCCTGCACCGGGCGCGAGTGCTTGCCACCGAACGTGGCCGGCATCACGATGGTGCGGCGCCACCAGTTGATGGCCCTGCCGTGCAGCCGCTCCGTGAAGTGGGGGAAGCACATTTTGAGAAGGTTGAGAACTGCACACGACACGAGGATGACTATCCAGTAGCTGATCATCAGACAGCCGAGGGTTGTGCCGAGGTCGTACTGGGCCTTTGCTGCGAGCGCCGCGCGCTTGTTGGCCTCGAATGTCTCCAAGGGGCAGTCTACGGGAAGAGTCAGACGCACCACCGCGGGGTCGAGGCCCTTAGGGTCGAGAACGCCCTTGGCGGTCTCATTGGTGTAGAGCTCGGTGAGCTCGCGGCGGGTCCAGGGCTTGTGCTCGTCGTCGAAGGACCAGTACTTGCAGTTGTTGATGAGCCAGTCGACGCCGTTCCAGTACTCAGTGGGGTCGTCGTGGCTGCGCTCGGTGATGCAGTAGAGGACGGAGGCGAGGAAAGGTCTGTTGCGGCAGCTGCACTTGTGAGTCTCCTTGGTGGTGTCGTCGCAGCCAAAGTCCCATACACTCGACGCGTGCCAGCAGGCCGAGCCCAGCGTGCTGCTGATGCCGACCTTCTGGGCCGAGGTGGCACTAGCCGCACAGAGGAGCGCCAACAGAGCACGCGGCAGGAGCATGTGTGTGGTGGCGGGGTGTTGGAGGAGGTCGCTGGGGATTTTTTTATGGGTACACGAGGCGGGCTGTGTTGGGTATGTCGTGGGTCTGTGGTGGCGTTACCAGCGGCGCATCTGCGGAGACGGGCACGGGCGGGTGCTGGTGGGAGCGGTGGAGCGGGTTGAAAGGCGATGGATGGCCGCTTTTGCGCAAGTCCCGTCTTATAAACTGGAACGCCGTGTGCCCGTCCAGACACAACTGCCTCGCCCATCCCAAGACCGCCATGAAATCAATCGCAGATTTCGGTAATTTCCACGTTGCTTTTTACGCGCGATCACCCGTTTCTTTTTGCACAGCCGATCTCGGACTTGCTTTTGCGGGCCCAGACGGCCACGGCAACACGAGGAAGGGGCCACAACCGGTGGCGGGCGGGCCGGCGCCGGTGTGGCGAGACCGGCAGTGCGCCGGGGGGCCGTCTGGTCGACCAGACGGGGGTCGCCGTGCGAGCAGGGGGGTCCCCCGCGCACACGCCACCCGGCGGCCACAGTGGGCCGTCCACGCTACCCGGCGTCCCCGTTGCGGACGGGTGGAGCCCGACCAGGGGCCCCTGGCCGCTTGGTCGCCATGTCGCCGGCCACTTGGGATCACAGGCAGCGGCGAGTGGCCTGTTATCACGGGCTCGCAGCGTGGCTGTCCCAAAGCAGCATGTCGTAGGCTGCACCCTTGCCTCGCACGGGCAGCTCGTTGTGTGGCGCTGTCGCAGGTGCGACGCCGGCCGGGCCTGGCCGGGCCCTGGACGGCCGCTGGACGGGGCCGGCCGGCTGGCCGGTCGTCTGTGCCGCGGTGGAACGTACCTGGCAACGTCATCATCTCGTCTACCGCGGCGCTCGCACGGACACGATCCGCGCGGGCCACGGGCCTCCATTGGCGGCACTGCCTCCAGGGAGGTGTTAGAGGCAGGCCCGACTCAAACATGCAGACGTTGAGGTCATCCAGGTGCTATGGCGCTGAAATGAACAGGGTGCGTTTACGCGGGCCATCAGGCTCAGACACGGTGTCTCAGGGGCGTGGGGGCCCATTTGGCCCGTCCCTGCCTGTCCGCGCCGCCGGGCCCTGGCTAGAAGCCGGCCACGCCGCTAGCGCCCCGCTAGAAGGCCGCCAGCGCCGTCCACGCCGGCTAGGCTGGCGCCCCCGCTAAGCGCCGCCAGCGGCGGGCCCGTGCCGGGCCAAGCCCAGATCGGCGCTCGTCTGTGAGGCTGCGACGCGGCTGCGTCCCGGCGAATTTTCCGAACGTTTGTTTGGGAAGGAAAACAGCCAGATACGGCAACCGCCGTGGACGCCTCCGTCCCGATTAGGGCGAGATCTGTGCGGCCGCAGGCGTTCCTGCCTAGCGCCGTGCGATCGGGCGTGTCGTTGTGGTGGAGGTGTTGTGGTGGTGTGGTGGTGTGGAGGTGGAGCGGTGGTGGTCGTGGCGGCCGTGGTGGTGTAGTGCTGTGGCTGTGGTGGTGGAGTTTGTGGCGCGGTCGTGTGGCTGTGGTGGTGGAGGTCGCCGTGGCCGCCGCGTTCGTCGGCGTCGTCGCTGTGTGGTGGTCTTCGTGGACCGCGACGACATGGGCCGTCAGCCGTCTTCGTCACCCGCAGCGAAGATCGCCGCTACAACGCCCCAGACCCTGTGGCTGCCTCGTTTCGGCGCACCACAAACGCTTGGCCCATTTCGGCGCCGCCTCGCGCCAGCGTGGCGCCCGCGCCGCACTCATCGCGCGGCGCGCCCTTCGTTTCCGGACCCGAGCTGTCTTGCCCGCCATCTGTCGTAGTCTGAGACACTGCAAGGCTCGTTTGGTC
>JANJPH010000350.1:0-10613 GCA_030407195.1 [Candida] tunisiensis
TGGCGAATGCGACAACACCAAGAGCGGAGGCTTCAACCCGGAGCTCGGTATTCTGGTGTGCCAGAACCAGATCCACGCCAGAACAGACGTCGAGGACATTCTCGCCCACGAAATGGTGCACGCCTACGACCAGTGCAAGTTTGAGGTTGACTGGATGAACCTTCGGCACCATGCGTGCTCCGAGGTACGCGCATCGACTCTGTCCGGCGAATGTCGCATGATGAATCTTCTGTTTACCCCATATTTCAAGTTTTCTCGCGGCCATCAGGAGTGTGTACGACGGCGTGCCACCCGGTCTGTCGCCAACAACCCCAACTGTCCAAGTGACCTCGTGGCAGCACAAACCGTTAACCAAGTCTTCGATTCTTGCTTCAACGATACGCGGCCATATGATGACATATATAGATAAGCTTGTACATAATGCTACATAGTACCTAAAACGTTAGGTATAGCGAACACATTAGTGATGGGCCGGTGAAGATGCCGACCCAGAAAATGACATTGCCGAGAACCCGCTTGTTGCGGAGGTATCGAGTGCGACTAATTGCAACAAGTGGCAGCTGGCACATTTGAAGTATCAAGAGGTAGCCGCGTAGGCGCCGGAAGATCACAAACATGACCAGCTCATGCACCATAGAAGAGAGGAAGAACGTAAATACAGTGGCGCTCGTCCGACTAGCTTGCCACGCTGAGATGCTCGAATGGTACACATGGCGCAAGAGAAAGCGATGTACCGGGACATTCCAATCCCTAGCAAACTGGTCCCACGTCACAGAATTCCACCATTCGCCGTAGAACTCGCGATCCGCGAAGCGACACAATTCTGCCACACCGTTCAAGATTGCATCCCAGATGATGTAGAACACGAGCAGGTACATGAGAACGAAGGGTGGGATCAAGTCGAGGAAGATAAAAGGATACTCTCGAATTCGTTCCTGGAGCGAAACCTCTCGCAGTGCAAGGCACCGCATAGCCAGGGGATAAAGGTAATGCTCCGCCACCACGATCATGAGGAAGAAAGTGCCAAACGTGGCTGCAATCTTGCTCCCAACATATTTCCATCTGATCTTCTCAGTGCGAAGGTAGTCAATCTGGTACACCACAGTGGGGAAGACGGAGTAGAGAGCGTAATTGGAGAACGTAATGTTACTGGGGAACGGTGTGGAAAAGCTCTGGCTCATGAGCTCTGTGCTGCAGAAGTCGATATGCTGCTGAATTTTCTCGACCACCTCAGTGTCCGTTAGGTCAGCAGCCTTTCGGCCGGCCTTTGTAAGCTCAGTCGCGGATATCACATGGCGGAATCCTGAGGCCTTGCCTGTTGAGCGGCGATCAGAGCCATTTGATTGATTCTGTTTCCGCTCTATGCGCGCCAGCGTAGCGTGGTGCTCCTGTAGTTCCCTCTGAATTTCAAAGAGGTAACCGTTGTAGAACGCGTACGAGTGTTGTTTCATGAGAAATACGAGTGTGTGGAGCAGGAGGAACACCTTGCCAATCCATGGAAAGCCAAGCTTGTCTGGTACCCAGATAAACAGAAACAGGAATAAGCACTGCCAGACACTTTGGATCAGCCATCCAGACCGTCGCCACACAATCCAGCCCCGTTTGACGGCCATCTGGAGCAGCACAGAAAAGTATGTGCTGAGGTACATTGCAAGATCCGTCAAAGCAATTCCTGGTATGTTGCTGAGAAGAATGCGTGCAATGTTGAATCCAAATATGCGCCCGGTGCTCAGGTAGTTCTCGACTCCGGTCTTGACAATCACCAGCCCAACTGATGTCCAGAACAGGGTGAAGAAGCCGAAGAAGGTCGAATCACGTGACGCCTGGGCGTCGAATATGGTAGTGGTAGCCTTCGACTTGATATCGCGGAAATTGTGCTTTCGCCGCTTCTCTGCCCGTTTCTTCTTTATGTCTGCAGCGGGCTGGAGCTCAGTGGTGGTGGCAGTAGTTGACCGTGGGGTCTGTGGTGCGCTGCTGCCCCCTGAGTCGTACGAATTATCGTAGCTCAAGTGTTTGCGGTAGCTGTCGAGCTCGGTGAGGTCGATTTCGACCGGTGTGGGCGGCGCAGAGCTGAGGTCCGAGTTGCTTCGGTTGTTGATGAGCCTGTCGACGACCCTCCCTGGGGGGCTCCCCGAGCTAGGAGGCGCTCCGCCGTGCTCGGGCGAGCTCACATTGCGTTGTCGGTTGCCCGTGACTGAAGCCATGGTGAGTGGTATCTCTGGAGATCAGCAGGGACCGGGCATCCTTCTTATTTGCGTTGCACGGACAGTCGAATTTTGCCCAGCCCGTCTATACCGATCCCGCTCGGTGCGGCTGACGACGTCGGGGGCATCGGCCCTGCAGCAACCGGAGGCCGTTCCGGTCCGCGGACTTCCGGCCGGCCCGCGGACCGCCAGACCCGGCCACGGGGCTCTACCTCGGCACTACGGCGCCGTCCAGAGTTGCTCAGAAGCTCGGCTCCGACCAGGTCGGAGCATTCGCCGCTTCGGCCTACATGTGACACCTTCAGTCAAATACGAACGCAACGAGGAAGGTACGAAACAAACATAGCTCGCTGTCGAGAACTGAGACATGCGAATGCGGAGAGAATGTTGTCTATTCCATATATTATGAGTATGTTAATGAGCGGATGCAATAAATACTGACATGGTGTTTCACTTGGTGAGCACAAAGTTGAGGCCAACGGGCGGCAACAGGGTCTGGAACCAGTTGACATAGTCGTCGTTACCTTCGGCCACGAGTGCAAACTGGTTCTTTGAGCCGTCACCGCACTCCATCGGGGCGGTCATCTCCAGAGTGTTGGCACCGGCGTCCACCACGGCGACGGGTGCACCGAACTCGGGTCGGTTGTTCCAAGTGACCTGACCCTCATTCACGTTGCTCTTGAGCGGGACGATGCTGAATTTGGTAGTGCCGCTGACGGTGGGCGGGAACTGGGCACCCTGCAGGTTGAACTTGAGGTGGCAGCCGGTCGCACCAGTCTGCTGCTTCCAGGGCACATCGAACGACACGATCGTGATGACCTCATGAGCACCGTCCTTCTTCGAGACCTCAGCGGAGTACTGAGTGCCAAAGTGCTGGTCGGGTTGGTCCTGCTTGATGGGGATAAAGAGGTTGGGCGGCAGCACGGTCACAACAGATCCGTCAGCCTCCTGGGGCTTGGAAGGCTCCGGCTGAGGCTTGGAGGGCTCCTCGGGCTTGGTGGCAGGGGGCTTAGACTCACCGTCGTTGCAGCCAGTGACCGAAGTGCGCAGGACAACGCCCAAGCAGTCAGACGAGGTGCTGTCCCAGAACAGACCGTACTTGCCAGAGTCATCCTTGCAGGCAGTGGCACGCTGCTCACCGTTAAGAGTGAGGTGATTGTCGCTGACGGCCCACTTGCCACTGTCGCCATTGCCATCCTTAGAAATCTTCAATCCCTTGGAGTCCTTATCGACGTAAACAACTCCCTTGTCCTTGACGACGAACTGGCCCTTCTCGTTGACGTAGGCACTGAAGCCATCGCCACCGACAACAACGTTGTCTCCATCGACCGAAACAGAGGCGTATTGCAGTTGCGAGCCAGAGCGGATGGTCAGGAGGCCGAAGATCGGCTCCTCGCAGTCGCCGTTCTCCTCAGGCTTCTCCTCGGGCTTGGGGTTGGACGGCTTGGGCTCCTCGGGCTTGGGCTCCTCAGGCTTGGGCGCAGGCGTCTGGGAATCATCATCATCGTCGTTGCAGCCAGTCACAGAGGTGCGTAGCACTACACCCAAGCAGTCGGACGAGGTGCTGTCCCAGAACAGGCCGTACTTGCCAGAACCATCCTTGCAGGCAGTAGCACGCTGCTCACCGTTGAGAGTGAGGTGGTTGTCGCTGACGGCCCACTTGCCGGTATCACCATTGCCATCCTTCGAGACCTTGAGGCCCTTGGAGTCCTTGTCGACGTACACAATGCCCTTGTCCTTGATGACAAATTGGCCCTTCTCGTTGACATAGCCATTGAAGCCGTCACTACCGAGAACAACGTTGTCGCCATCGACAGAGGCGGAGAGGTACTGGACCGGCGAGCCGGAGCGAACGGAGACAACACCAAAAATTGGCTCCTCGCAGTCGTCACTGGGCTTCTCCTCGGGCTTCTCCTCAGGTTTTTCCTCAGGCTTCTCAGGCTGCTTGTTGGTTTCGCCATCGTAGTCCTTAGGGACGCCATTGTGGTACCAGTCGTCAGCGCACCCAGCGTCAACAGACTTGAGTGTTATGGGCTGGCAGTTGGGGGCGGTGGTGTCCCAGTAGACGCCATACGAGCCGTCCGACCGCTTGCATGCAAAAGCCTTGCTCTCATCGTGAAGTGTGAGGTAGCCCTTGTCCACATCGAACTTCGCGACGTCGCCGGGACCAGTGCCTGGCCAGCCGACGAGCATCTCACGAGACTGGGGATCAACGTACACAGAGCCGCCGATAACGACGAACATACCCTGGTCACCGTTGATATAGCCTGTGATTTCGTGCTTGCCGTCGCCGTTGCCGAGAGCCACCTTGCCGCCATCGTTGACGACGGCGAGGTTCTGGACATCCGAGCCAGAACGGATGGACACAAGGCCAAACTTGGGATATTGGCACTCGTCACGGCGGGTGAGGGGAAGCGCAGACGCCACACTGGCGAGAGCGCCGAATGCTAGTGTAGACTGTAGTGAGAATAACATGATCGTATGAGATGGGGATGACAACAGGCAAACAAGGAGGAGAAGCCAGGTGCTTAAATAGTTTTGGCAGGTGGGCAGGCTTTCGAGATCCGCCACGGATGTGTGCCTGTCGCCCTGGCCCGAAATAGCTATCGAGCCGGCGTGCTATACTTTCACCGTTACTGTACAGCGAGGTGCAGGTGTTGCCGTATATGCAGGCTCATGCGAGCCGAGTGGGCCACTGTAGACTGCAACGGCGGGGCGTCTTCGTAACCAGGACACCGTTCCCTGGACATTGGATCTCAGTCTGAGACCTTAGACGGTTCCTTGTCGCTCTCCAATGCCCGTAGGCCCGCAAGTCAACGTTACCAGGCGCACTACACCTCCGTCGACAGTGTCCGAGACGTCGTCATCATGCAGCCCCATGCACAGTCTAAATTTAGCGGCGGGCTTGCCGACTGCCGAAATAGCCTATGTATCCCGATGGTCCGATCCAGCAAAGCGAAAATGTGCTCGCTGAGGCGTGGGTCCCTTGCAGTCCTGGTCTGCCATGACGTATCTTAGCGCGCAGTCAGTTTTAGCCCATGACATGGAACCTTCCTCGGGACCCTTCCCCGGGTTTTTGGCCTCACCGTGGCTCCCGCCCCCTGCATGTGCATATGAACCCTGGCCGACGCCTCTTCTGACGGTGCGTGCAGGCTGGTGGCGGGCAGGCAGCTCGCCTCGTTCATTTCGCTGCTTGCCGAGCCCATTGTAAGCGCAGTCTGGTCCTGCCACCCCGAGACAACGAGTCTTGAAAGGTGTTGGTTGCCCCACCGATCGCAGTGGGGAGAATGTTTTCTTGACCGATGCCCTGTATGCGGCAACACATGCTAATCGCACCAGCCACAGCGCGGCTGCCCCGGCTGCCCAGACAAATGGCTGTTTTGTTGCCTGCCTGTCCCCATGCGTCAGCCACTGTCTCGGCAAAGTCGGATGATGGGAGCGGCAGGTAGCCTTTTGCTATAGCGCCAAGGCTTCTATGCTTTTGCTATTTCTGCCAATGGCGCGAGTGGAAGGCCATTGCCGAGCCCATGCTGTCAACCACCCCCGTTTTTCTCCCCATTCCAGCTGGACAGATTCGCCCACCCCTGTTCCCGAGCGAGCCGAGAGGAGAGCTCGGCGGCACCGAGAGGAGCAAAGCCACGATAACTCCGGCCCTGCGTTGGATCGCCGCACGGCTCACGGCCTCACGACAGCACGGGCCTCCGAGAATAGAAATGTGTACAATTCTGGTCGAACCAAATCAGGAAGGTTGTGCCCTCCCCAGCTACGTCATCGCTCTCGAGCCCCGGATCGGCTCGGCACGTTCGGAAGCCCTGCAGAACCTCCGCCGCTACAGCGGTGTGGCTCCGGAAGTTTGTCGAAGGCGCGTGACCTGCACGTGCAACGCAGCCCAGCCGCAAAGGCAGTGCGGCTCGAAATTTTGATATCGCTGACCAGACCTGAAATCATGTCACGGCCCGAGTACCAGGCTCCTCCTGAGGTTTTCTACAACGAAGATGAAAGCCGCAAGTATACCTCGAGCACACGAGTGCAGCATATTCAAGCAGCTATGACGCTGCGGGCACTGGAGCTCCTGAACCTGCCCGAGGGACAGTTTGTCCTCGACATCGGAGCCGGCTCTGGCCTGTCTGGGGAGATACTGACTGAGGAGGGTCACCAGTGGGTGGGCATGGACATATCGGCAGACATGCTGGGTACAGCACTCGACAGAGAAGTGGAGGGCGATCTGTTCCTAGCTGATATGGGACAAGGCATACCGTTCAGGGCGGGCTCTTTTGATGCAGCAATAAGCATTTCGGCAATCCAGTGGCTCGGGAACGCAGACAGCTCGGTGTCAAACCCACGGTATCGGCTGATGCGTTTCTTCTCAACACTCTTTGCGGCATTGAAGCGCGGAGGCAAGGCATGCTGCCAGTTCTACCCGACCAACCAGAAACAAACAGACCAGATCCTCCAAGCAGCAAAACAGACAGGTTTCGCTGGTGGTCTGGTGGTGGACGATCCGGACTCCAAGAAGAACAAAAAGTATTACCTCGTTCTGACCGCTGGTGTCCCCGAGGAGGACATCAACCTCACTGGAGTTGTTGTCGACGAGCCAGCGGAAAAACGGAGGCGGAAAGCCAAAAGGGACGAGTCTCGCAAGGAGTACGTTGCACGGAAGAAAGAGCTCATGCGTAAACGAGGCAAGACTGTTGCCGAGGATTCCAAGTACACTGCTCGGAAGCGGCGGCCAAAGTTCTAATTTAGCTAGTTTAATGTCATGTGATGCCCCTCACGTGCGCTCGTCAGGTGATCGTAAAATGTGCGTGTCAGGTGACCAACATGCGTCATAACTGTGCAATGAATCTGCAAGACCACCATCGTGAGAGTCACACAACCCACGACACTACGATGCTTACCAGACAGCAACCACACTACTTTGGGGCAGGCCCAGCCGCCCTGCCGACGGAGGTTGTCTCGCAGGCAGCTCAGGACTTTGTCAATTACCAAGATCTCGGATTGGGGCTGGGGGAAATCTCGCACCGTTCCAAGCAGGCCACCGACATCATCAACCGGGCCAAAGCAAACCTTGTGCGCCTGCTAGACATCCCAGACACCCATGAAGTGTTCTTCGCACAGGGCGGCGGGACTGGTGGCTTTGCTGCCGTCGTATACAACATGCTGGCGGCCTACACCGCACGGACCGGTCGCAGCGGCAAGGCTGACTACTTGGTCACTGGCAGTTGGTCTCAAAAAGCGTGTGAAGAAGCGCGCAAGCTCGGAGCTAATGTCAATGTCGTCACGGACGCACGAGATCACAACAATGGCAAGTTTGGTGTGATTCCCGACTCAAAAACCTGGAACTTCAGCGACCCGAAAGACACGGCCTATGTCTACTACTGCGACAACGAAACAGTCCACGGCGTGGAGTTCTCGGAGGTGCCGCAAGTGCCCGAGGGCGTTGAGCTGGTCGCAGACATGTCGTCCAACATCCTCTCCCGCCATTTTGACGTCAGCAAGTTCGGTCTCATCTTTGCTGGTGCCCAGAAGAATGTGGGGATTGCGGGTGTTACCATCTGTATTGTGAAAAAGAATCTGCTGGATCGCTTGTCCCCGGAGGAATACCGTCGGCTTGGCGTGCCTGTCTGTCCCTCGGTGTTGGACTTCCCGGCAATTGTCAAAAACAATTCTGCATACAACACGCTGTCGGTATTTGCTGTCTATGTGGCTTGTCTGACGTTCGAACACTTGCTCTCGAAGGGTGGACTTGATTACCAGGAAAAGGAGAGCGCGCGCAAGGCGTCGAAGCTGTACGAGGTTCTGGACGAGAACCCGCAGCTTTTCAACCTCCCTGTGGCTCGTGATGCGCGCTCCAACATGAACATTGTGTTCACCATCCCTGGCGAAGGACGCGAGGAGCGTTTCATCAAGGAGGCAGCAGACAGAGGCCTCACTGGTCTGAAGGGTCACCGTTCCGTCGGGGGTATCCGGGTCTCCAACTACAACGCCGTGTGTGAGGACAGCATCAACCGACTGGTCGACTTCATCCGCGACTTTGTCAAGAGCATTTAGACAGCTTGTTAAAAGAATTTCAGCTTTTAGACGTCGATGTGCGATACGTAGAACGCAATACTGCCGTCCTCCTCGTGAGCTGCGTCTGTGACGTAGCAGTAAGCCGCGAGACATTGGTCAGCGGCGATACCGAAGATGAACTGCCGTGCCACAGAGTTCATGTGCATGATGGCGTGAAAATCTCTGGCCTCAATTCTGACTCGAACTTCGCGTTCTTCTTGCTGACCTCCTTGCTCCTGAGACGCTTCCTGGCTGCCATCTAGCACTGGGTTGTCCAGATCACGCCATGACGTCACTATCCGGACCTCGTCTCCATCCATTTCCACGCCAAACCGACCATTGTTTGTGGCGATGAGCGTCACATGAGCGGCAAGGTCGCGGTACGAGTCAGCGATTTTGACTACGGGAGTTATGGGGCTTGGAAGCATGGTGTAGACATCGCACGGCGGAACCATGGGCTCCTCCACCTCCAGCTCACTCACACGCCGAAGCTTCACTGCTATCTCTTGCACCACTGTCCCCCCTCCAAGATCATCCGCGGTGCCAGCCAAGTCTGGAGTGAATGCCAAACACAAGTAGGGCGTGCGACCGCGCTTTTTCAGTTTCAGCTCGAATGCATCAAGGCCGTCGGTAGCGCCGCTGAAAGAGCGAAGCGCGTAGCCTAGAACGTCCAAGCTGACCTCCATGCAAATCGTGTTGTCCTCAAGCGACGAGATGCGAAAGTCCTCGAAGAGACTCTGACATGATATAGACACCCACGCTTGTGTAGGCCGTTTCTCTACGACGGCGGCTAACTTGAATGTTTGCTCGTCGACGAGAATCAGGCATTCCTTGCGGAGACGTCCTAGGCTCGCGCAGAGGTCCCGTAGAAGTGCTGGCCGCACAAGTGTGGCGGACAGTCTCATTGCATTGTGGGTCTGCAGTGGTTACAGGACGACGCGATAATGCTTGATGGGAACGTAACGAGTGAAACGGAACACAAAAATGAAAGTAAGAAACAAAAGGGATGCCCATACGAAACATGTCTTGAAGTATTGTACAAAGGCTACTAGTCCAGATTCAGGTCTTCTGTGTGATAGAGGTCTAGTGCAACACGATAGGCCAGATCCGGGGAATACCCGCGCTCGTTCGAGATGTACAGATCGATGTGGCCGGGGGGAATGTAGTCATAGGTCGGGTTGGACACCTGGACATCCTTGACAAGCTCTGAATCAGCAAAGTCGACAATGCGACCGCTGTTACCGACCTCCACCAGAGACTCTGTGTCGAAGGGGTGCAGAGGCGAAAGCTTATACGATGGCGAGATAGCCAGCACTGGGGTCTTGTGCTGTCGCGCAATCTCGCACACTAGACCGGCACCCACAGTACTGATGCATCCGCCGTTGCCAAACACAACCCCAGTTCCCATAACGACCTTGCCAACCCGGCTCATAACCGCATAGATCGCAGTGTCTGGGATCACCAGCGTTTCAATGCCGTGCTTTGCGAGCTGAGCTGCAAACTCGTGGGCTTTGGTCACGTCGTTCGGAAATGCTTCCGTGACCAACACCGTGAACCGCCGCTTCTGGGCCGCTCGGATCAGGAACTGCAGAACGGTCCGGGAGGCAGCTGTAGGTATAAGCAGAATCTCGTTGTCGTGTATCATGTCGTGCGACATCGCTAACAGCTGGTCGTCTATCGTCTCTATCTCCTCAATGAGCTTGCGAATCTCGTCAATAATGAACGGCTTGAGGTCCTTTCCGGCTGCCTTGTCCTTCTGGTGCTTCTTCAGGCTTTCTTGTGATGCTGACAGGTCCTCGGCTGGGTCCTCAGTAGACAGAAGGTTGAATAGCTGCGATATCAGAAGCTGCTTGTGCTCTTCGCCAGCATCGTCGCCATGCGTGCTCTCGACCTCATCGCGTATCACTGCGAGCACTCTCCGCACGATGTTGCCTACTGCGATCTCGCGAGGTTGCGCTGCCACGAGCCGCCGTCCGAGGGCTCGCACTTCGCCTATGAGCTGGTCTATATGCGACCACCGCGCGGCCGACACAAACCGCAGCAGCACATGCGCTGTAGCCAGCGCACAACAGTCGCTCCCGGACACCTGCCGTCGCTTCAGCTTCGTGATGAGCGTGTCAATTTGCACGTTTATGTCTCTTGTCGACATGTTCGTCTGGTCTGTGGTGCGTGGGGTATGAAATTTCCACCCGTCATGTGTCTGCAGAGGAGATTCATGGCGTCTGGGAACGACGTGGTAACGACACAGTCACAACTGCTTGTAGGGAATCTACGGTGAGGAGGTCGGCGCTGAGCTATCCGTGTCACTGTCCTCCAGATCTGATGCCTCGAAAAAGCCTGCGCCTTTTGGTGTAATGC
>JANJPH010000351.1:0-10585 GCA_030407195.1 [Candida] tunisiensis
AGCACCGCAGTTCCCACAAATACTCACAGCTCCGCCAGATTTCCCTGCCCTTCAGGAGCCATATAAGCGATTGCAGCAGCTCTTCCCAGAGATTGTGGAATACATGACGCAGAGGCAACAGCAGATCCGGCAACAGCAGCAGCAACAGCATATGCCAAATCAACCAGGGCCCCAGCCAGGGCAGCACAACATGCAACAACAAATGCACCGAAACGTGCCATAGTAACTTATTGCTGGTCGTGTCAGCGAGCAGAAAATGTACACTAGTTAAGTTATTGAAAAAGCATCGCTGCTGCCAGTTCTGGATTGCCACCTGCCTGTTCCAGTGCTTGCAAAACCGTATCGCGGGGGAACCCAAGCCCAATGAGGTTCTGCACGACTTCCTCGGGAAATCGCGGGCCGCCTAACGTGGTGCCTGCCGCAGACTGTGGGGAAGCTGTCTGGCCAGCTGCCTGGCGAGGATGAGGCTGGGCATTTGGAATGATGGTGTGTGACCCGCTGGAAGACTCGCGGTCTGCACTGTCGGACACGGCCGCCTCCTCGGGCATTCCAAAGTCTTTGGGTATTTCTGCCTCTGACAGGAACGGGACCTCCGAGTCGCCGAACAGCAGTTTGTTGTTCCTGAGGTCTATTGCCGCCTGATGGCGTTTCAGCATGTCTAGGCCCAACAGCAGATCGACTCCCTTGCCCTCCATGACGGTGAAGCTGCAAGGCAGATGTGATGTGCCCACCTTTATGGGTGCCGAATGGACCCGCCCTAAAATCTTGGCAGTGCCAACTCCTCTTGCGATGCCATGAAACCGCTTGTCGACAAGATGGCCCATGTTGCACCGCTCCACACATTCAGGCGATATGATGGTGGCCTGTGCGCCCGAATCGACAAACGCCTTCACTGGCACGCCATTGACCTCGATGGCAACGTAAAGCATGGTTACGTGGCCAAAGACCTCGGGCGAGTGCTCCAATGCTGCCTGCAAGTTCTCGGCAATGGCCTCTTGTTGTATCATCTCCAGGATTTTGCGCTGGCTTTCCTCGTTGTATGGATCCTCCTGGAGCCGCTTGAGCTCCTGTCTCTTGGCCTCCTCCTGCGACATCCGCTCGCGCTCTATCTTGAGTAGGAGCTCGCGGAACTTGTCGCGGTCCTGGAGGTTTGCCACAAGCTCGGGGTACTGCTGCTCGACGCCAGACCGCAGCACAGAGTCGCGAATCATCTGTTGCCGCACTCGCTCTATGTTGGCCTCGATTTGGGCTGCTGGATCGCCTCCAGTGGCCTCTGCACTGCCTTCGGCGCTTGAACCGCCAAGGCTGCGTCGCGTCAGGACTATCATATCGTCCGCTTGGAAGCCAAAATCCGATAACGGCTTGTCGTTGCCCTCCACGGGACGTCCGTTGTGAAACAGCGCCTGCTGCGCGGGCTCTACGCCCGACTCGGCCTCAATGTAGGCCCGAAAGTCGGACAACTGCATTTCGGTCGAGACATCGACCACAATGACCTGTTCAGTCTCGCCCACGCTCACGAACAGTCTCATTCTCTGGTAGTCGCACCCTGCCTTAGCGGGCGAGGCTGTGGCGGGGGCCGCCCGTGCGGCTCATGCACGCTGCAGGCCCCTGCATTCCCACGACGACGATGCCATGGCAACCAACACGACGTCCTCAGCAGACCGTCGTGGGCGGACGGGCCCGCGACGGCCCGAACTGTGTTGCGTCGGCTGTTGCTGGACCACAGGCGGCTCGCACACACTGCTTCAAGCACGTCCTTCGAGCACCAGGACGCGAGATCGCGCCTATCACGTGACTATGAGTCGCCCCTCTCCACAAACTTGCGCTCACAGCTGGCTGGTCGGGTCGGACACTACATTCAGCCATGCCCACGACACGGAGCGCGGCAAAACGCGCCCTGGCCGGAGCGTCAGCGATGGCAGCGGCGGAGACTCGGCCGGCTCCGCCGAAACGTGCCCGCGTGGCCCGTGCGGCGCAGGTGACGGTGACAGTCAACGGCGACAGTGCCACCGTTGCGACTAAGACTGAGGTTGTCGTTGGGGACGCCGTGACCAAGCCAAAGGCAAAGCTGGACATGGATCCGGCGGCCCTGGTGTTTGGCGACAAGGAAAACAGACTGCGGTGCAGTAAGGAATATATACCAGAGTTCCAAGCAGGTCTGGAGCACTGTATCAGAGTTGATCCAACGCTAAAGGAGGTCATCGAAACCCACGAGTTCCCCAGCTTTTCAGTGGAGAACATTGAGGCGTCGCGGCAACAAAAAGAGGAAGCACGGAAGAACGGAACATCTGTGTACTTTCAGCATCTTGTGCGGGGCATCATAGGCCAGCAGGTCAGCGGCGCTGCTGCCCGCAGTATTGCAATGAAATTCCAGCGTCTGTTCTTGTCGGAGGCCGAGCGCGCGGATTTGGACAGCCTGCCTGAGAGCCGGAACGTGCGGTACTTCCCGTCGCCAGCACAGGTTCTGGCGCTGGCTCCCGAGAAGCTGCGGCCGGCAGGGCTCTCGGGACGCAAAATCGAGTACATACGAGCGCTGGCGGAGGCGTTCCAAGAGGGCAGGCTGAGCGACGCATTCCTGGAGGAAGCGAGCGACGACGACATCGTTGACGCACTGGTGGCAGTCAAAGGCATAGGGCCGTGGTCGGCTGACATGTTTCTTATGTTTGCGCTGCACCACATGGACGTGTTCTCTGTGGGCGACCTTGGGATCCAGCGAGGCGTGTCACACTACCTCCGAGACCGGCCGGATGTGTTGCGGGAGCTCAAGGCGCACGACTGGAGCGCCGGGGAGCTCGACGGCACGCACGCTCCAGGCACGACGGCAAAGGCGACTAAGCGCACTGCTGCTAAGAGCGACAAGGGGCCGACGACGCCAAAAAAGTGGAAGGCGTTCTCCAAGCGCGACATGGAGTGGGTGGCGCACCGGTTCCGGCCCTACAGGTCGGTGCTCATGCTGCTGCTGTGGAAGATCTCGGCAGTGGACACGAGGGTGCTGGAGGAGTGATTGTATATAGGCGATACAGTTTGGTGTAGAGCCGGATCGGCAGTCGACACGAGGGTGCTGGAGTGATTGTATATAGGCGATACAGTTTGGTGTAGAGCCAGAGCTCGGGGTGGTACAGGTCGACGACGGCTGTACAGGTCGACGGCAGTGTCTACAGCGATGTATTTGTACAGTCTAGGGCATGCCGCCCGGGATGAGCATGCAGATGTTGTTGCCGTTGAGAAGAAGCTTTTTGAGCTTGCGCGGCTCGCCGTGCTCGTCGCTGCGTTAGACATGGCGTGGCGGACGGGGGGCACACTCACTACTCGGTGACGTCCTCGAGGACCATGTTGACAAAGTCGTCGAACCCGACGAGGGTGCCGCTGAACTCGCGGTCCGACTTCATGACGACCCAGATGCGCCCGCCGATGCACTTGTCGATGAGCTCGAGGGGCAGCACCTGCGGTGCGGCGCTGGCGGGCGCCTCAGCCGTGACGACCCGTGACATGTCTCGTTGCCACTGGGGTGTTGGTTTGTTGCGGTGCTTAGAGTGCGGCGCAGCGGGGGTCATGCGGCTCAGCTCACGTGCGGCTTATGCGGCTGGCGCTCAGCGTGCGGCGTGCGGCGTGCGGCGTGCGGCTGGCGCTTGGCCGTGCGGCTCATGCCGCATGCGGCGAGCGGCTAGGGCTAGGGCCACCGCCCCGGGTAACACTGACACCTCCCTCGTTTGCAGCCGCCCATAACAGTCGTGTGCACACTGGGCAGAACGGAGGGGCCGCTATGGGGACTGGCGAGCGACGCACAAGGCACCAACACTGACCAGCATGACCAAGGAACTGCCGGCACACGCGTCCATCCGGCCGCTGTCGATCCACGACCTCGAGCAGTGCGAGGCGCTCGAGGCAATGGCCTTCACCAACCCCGCAGAGCGCTGCTCGCACACAAACTTCAAGTACCGTCTCAAGACGTGCCCCGAGCTCACCGCCGGCGTGTTCATCCGCGAGTTCCGGCCGGCACGGCGGTCGCCGGACGGCTCTGGCGCCGCCGCCACCGGCTCGGCGGACGCCGACGACACCTCCACAGACGCCGCGGGGGGCAGCGCCAAGGCGCCAGCCACCGCCGAGTCGGACATGTCTGACCCCGCGCATCTGGACGACGACGGCCCAGACCCCGAGACGGTCCTCAACAAGGAGTACGAGCTCGTCACAGAGAAGCTGATCGGCCACGTGCTGGCCACCAAGATCACCACCGAGTTCATCACAGACGAGGCCATGGAGCTGCCAGACATGGACGAGTGGGGCCGGTTAAAAGACCCCAAGGACAAGCGCGGCCACCACGAGGAGGGCCGCACCATCGCCGTCCACTCGGTGGCCGTGCACACCGACTACAGAGGCCAGAGCATCGGAACAATACTGCTCCGCGACTACATCCAGCGCCTCACAACAGCACACATTGCAGACAGAATAGTTTTGATTGCACACGAGCATTTGGTGCCATTCTACAGCCGCATCGGCTTCATCGACAATGGCGACTCTGGCGTCAAGCTGGCCGGCGGCGGCTGGCGCGACTGCTGGATCCCTCTGGCAGAGGACGACGAGGATGACGAGTAACAACAATAGGTTTTGTGCTTTTTTTATTTCTTTGTGTATATACTAATTCAGTATATATGTTATATCCCGTGTATGTGGCGCCGTCTATACCAGCATGATGGCACGGCTCTGTGTATGGAGTCAAAATACATAGCTAAGGCATACAGCAAACATGTGATCGTCTCGTTGCAAAGTCGTTAGGTCAGCTGGGGTTGAAGGGGATACCATCGAAAGCGTTCATCCCAAGATCCATTTCCAGCATCTCGAGCTGCGAGAAGTCGATCTCACCCGGTGTCAGGCTGCCAGCCGTCGCGCCCTCCACCCCCTCGAGCGGTGCTGCCAGCGCTTGCGCAAATGATGGCGGCATGTCAAGGCTATTTGGATTGAGTCCGGCGTCAACTGTGGTCCCCGTTGGAGGGGTCTGATGGCGCACGTGGTAGGGGCTTTTATAGTTGTTCTGGCTTGGCCGAGGCTGCTTGGGTGCTGCCATGCTATCGCTCCTGCTCGAGCCGCCAGGGTGCCCCAGGCCAACCTGGCTCGGACTCGAGTGCGAGCAGTAGTGATGGTGATGGTGGTGCTGGTGGACCACAACCTTTTGCCCAGCCTTGAGAGCCATCTGAACCACGCGGTCGACGTCGACCTGCGCCAGTGGCGCCTCCGGCACTACTGTCGAGCCATCGAGCCCTTCTACGGCCAGCCCCCATTGTGTTGATGTCCTGTCGTAGAGACCCCCGTAGGGGCTTCCGTCAGAGGGGGCGGAGGCTGCGACGCCCTGGGCCAGGTGTGGTGGAGCCGGGGCGGAGACGCCGGCTGCGGCCATGGGGTTCGGCAGCGCCCCTGCTGCGGGATTGAGCAGGCCCTCTACCGTCGAAAAAGGCGTGCTGTTGTCCTGACTGCCCATGCTGCCGCTGGGGAGGGTTCGGCGCCGCTTAGCAGACGGCTCGCCGTCGTCTGACGCCAAACCGCCTGCCCGACTCGAGTCATCTGAAAACCCGGGCGCGCTGAAACCTGCGCTGCCCACGCTATCGATGGAGTTGCGTTGGTGCTGCTGTGCCTGCGACTGGCCAGGTGCCCCTTGGCGGTGAACAGCCTCGGCAATGACGTTGGAGCTGGTTGGCGTGTCGCCTTCGTTGCGCTGCTGGACGGCCTCGGACATGAGCTTGCGCCAGCGGTTACGGCACGTCAGGCCTGTGCGGCCCTCCATCTGGTCGGCTATGGTGCGCCACTTTGTGCCATATTTGCGGACCTTCTCGAGCAGTGCCTCGTCTTCCTCCTTTGTCCACTTTCGGAGCCGGTTCTGGATCTTGGGGTCGAGCACGTCGTTGTACCGCTTGGAGCACTGGTCGTCTGTGCGGCCCGGGATGAGCTTTGCGATGCGGTGCCACACGGGGCCCATGGTCTTGTAGGCCTCGAGGAGCACGCGGTCCTCGCGCTCGGTCCAGCGGCCGCGCTTGAGCTTGGGGTCGAGCGAGTGGAACCAGCGTTTGCGACAGTCCTTGTTGTTGCGGTTCTTGAAGTGGGCCGAGATCTGATCCCAGCGGCCGTTCTTGCCGCACTGGTCGCCCCAGTAGGCGACGAGGAGCCGGAGCTGCTCGTCCTCCTCGGGCGTCCACACGCGGCGCTTGGAGCGCTTGTTCTGGGGCAGGCCGAGCGCGGACACGAGCTCTGTGGTGCTGGGGGTGCGGTTGCGGCGGGCGCCGCCGGCAGCGGCCGCTCCGCTCGACTCGGGCGACATGCTGGCGCCGGAGCCGACGGATCCGGGGCTCCCGGGCTCCATGGGCGCTGCTGGCTGGGCGGACTGGCCCGTGACCGGGCCAGTGGCCGGGACGCCGCCCGGCGGCGGTGGTGGTGGTGCGTCAGAGACTCCCGTGGACGGCACAAAGCCCGGCATGGGTGAGGCGGTCATAGATCGTAGCGGTCGGGGTCGGTAGCGCGCGCCTACAACGGCATGTCCACGCGCTGGGCCGGCGAGACGGTCGGTCTGGTCGTTGACGGCGTGCGGTGCAACGTTCGTCGGCCGTGCGGCGGGTGCGCATATATATAAGGGCACGAGTGTGGGGTATGGGGTATGGGGATATGGAGTATGGAATATGGGGTATGGAATACGGGGGCACGGGCACGGGGAGGACAGGCGCGACGCGGCCGGCTGGCCTGTGGCGGCCTGGCAGCGAAGAGCCCCCCAAACAGGGCCTCTACAACGGTGCAACGCTTCCGCAGTTGCAGAGCGTGGAATTAAATCTCTGTGACACACCAGCAATGCGGGGTGAGAGCGTGAGCCTGCTGTGGCCGGCCTGCGGTAGTGGCAGCCTTGCGTTTTTGCCGTCCTACATCGCGCTCTACTGTATGCTCTATCCACTTGGGGTGCTCATGCTCCCCGAGGACGCGGCTGACCAAAGCCCGTTGGGCCCGGTGCAAACGCTGCCCACCCTGCCCGCTTTCCCCGCTGCGTGCGCCGCTTGGTCGGCCTATGATCGGCTGGCCGTGTCTGGCCGTCTCTGGCTGTCTCTGGCCGCGTCTGGCCGTCCCTGGCCCCGTGGCCGTCCCCGCCGTCTCGGCCAGAACAAAACATGGCCCGACCACGTAGCTGCCCACCCCAGGCCCATCGCACCGCGGCCATACCCCGAAACGGGCGGGCGATCTACAACTCAGGGGTTGCCGTCTCGAACGCTATGCTATGTGCCCGGCATAAGCTGGATCGACGCGCTGCTCGCACGGCTGGAGCAGCTCGGCTAAACACGCCCAGAAGGGCCGTCTCCCGGGGCCACTGCTGACCAATTACGCACACGATTGGGCCCGGCCGCCGCGGACGCCGGCCACTAGTCGCAGTAGGGCGTCCGCCGGCGTGCAGCCTGGCCCCGTAGCGTCCGCCTCGCGCGCTCAGCCGTTCCACATCATCGCGTCGCAGGTGGCCCCCTCCGCGATGGCTGCATCTGTAGGGGCATTCCGCCCTCGCATTGCCTACCGCTAATACGGTGGCGGTGCTCCATTGGCTCGCGGAATGCGACACACCGCTCATTGTCAGCCGTAGCGTGCGGTGCGGGGTCTCTGGCGGCCGCCGTGGGCGCTGGCGGCCGTCGTGGGCACACAGTGGCTGCCGTGGGCACGCAGTGGCCGTCGTGGGCACGTAGTATCGTCCGTGGCGAGCAGCTGTGGCAACACGGCGCTGTGCCACCCTCGCCCACCACGGCCGGTCAGGCGACCACGCAATCTGGCTGCCCCGGCCTGAAACTACAGCACATGTTTGCCGTCGCAATCATGCCCTGTTGCACACGCGGCGGCAGATGTGCCCGTTACGGTCTAGCCGTACTCTGTTGAGTCCGCAGCGATGCCTGTTACGTCGAGCAGTGCCGGTGGCAGTGCCGAGGCGATAATACTGCGCATGGTGGTGTCCGCTCGATTTGGCGGTCGAGCGGTGGCACGCCCATCGCCTCGCGGGTCGAGATAGCCAAGGGGGCTCAATGCCGTGGCAGTGCCAGTCGTGCAGCCTCCTACGGGTTCGTGCCACCGAGACACCACGGCCCAGCGTCCTCCCCATCGCCTCAGACGCTCGCTGGCCGCGCATTTTTATTATATTTTTCTATCCATGAGCGTAGCCCAAGCCAGCCTCGGGGAGTGTTTGCGTCGGTCGACTGTCCCCGCACAGCTCGCCAACGGCAGGTGCTCTGCTTTGTAAGCCAGTCCGCCGCTGCCCTTGGCGGTATCTCTTGTCTCTGCTGGCCGACTGCCGGCCGACTGCCGGTCGCCCTTGTCGAGACGTCGTCAGGCCAGAGCACGACGCTGGCTGACCTGGTAATACATCGTCAGACTAGCCAGGCCCGAAACCCACGCCTACTGGGTGGTCGGATCTCTCGCTCCGAAAGAGCTGTAGGAGCTGACCCGTCGAGGACACATGCCGGCCCGTCGCCATCCGTCCGCCCCGCGAGGCGGCGACAGCTCGACGTAGGGAGACTTGCGACACGGAGTGGCCTACGGACTCGGAAGCGACGAGTGTGCCTCTGGATGCCAATAGTAGGAAGGGGCAACACAGCTGACGGGCTGGTGTGGTTGGCGCGGCGGCAAGAGTGGACGACACTAGGCACGATCGATGGCCACGGTTCCCAGGTCAGCGGTCGGGCCACACAGAAGCTGATCTCCACTGCGTCCACCCGACGCCGGCGGCAACCAGAGGCAAGCAGAGACAAAGCTGGTTTGCCTCGCAGCCGTCTAGGACGGCGCGCGAGCGCGTGAACCGCGAGAGCGGCCTTTTTCCTCGTCTGCCACAATCAGGAGCCGGCCCCGTCTTCCGCACCGTCCGCCAGCCAGAACTTACTTACTTACTACTCGTCTAGTTACGTCTTCCTGATGATTTATGAATATGTCGGCCTTTCGTGAGGCGGCCTCGGTTTCCCCGGTCTCTCTGCACGATCGGCGTGCTCCTTCGGGCAGACGGAGGTTTGCTCCTCAGCTCTATTGTTTGTTGTCGAATTGAATGCTGGGAACTAGGGCCACTGGTGTCTCCTGTGTCCGTGCGCTGAGCTCGTTCCTCGGTACCGCTCGCGAGTAGCGCACTCCTCCGTCCAACTTAGCTCTATACTTGTTGGAGGAACGCGCCTGCACCATTTTGACATTCAGCGATGCTGATGAACGGCATTCGCCAGCCAGAGAACGCCCCGCGCCGCCGGTGGCAAAAAAACCCCGTATGCCTCAAAGAGAGCAGCGAAAATTTTTAAATCACGAGTTCAGGGCGTGTGGTGTAGTTGGTTATCACGTTCGCTTAGCATGCGAAAGGGCTCCGGTTCAACTCCGGACTCGTCCATTTTTTTTTTTCGCCGCTACCTCGTCGAGCCGAGGCACCGCGTGAATGTGGATCCTAATCAGCGCGGTTCACGGTCAGGTATATAAGAGCGCGGTTCAAGACGGCCAGGCACACAAGAGCGCGGCGCAAGGACGTCCACGGACCACACTATAACAGCAGACACCATGCCAAAGACTACAGCGCTGGAACGCGTGCAGCTCGTCACAGAGGTTTTCAACCAGGGCGTGACAGCCAATGCGTGGGGGTGGCAGCTTATCAAAGAGTTTGAGCCTGTTTCCGCCGAGGACCTCGGGAACGGCCTCACCAAGGTCGTGCTCCGGTTCACGGTGAAGGACTACATGACGAACCAGTCGGGCACCTGCCACGGCGGCTGTATCGCGACCATCTTCGACAACGCCAGCACGTGGGCCGCAGCGGCGGACGGCCGGCTCTGGAAGGAGTACGACGAGGATGAGAACAACCTGGGACTCACGCTGGGCAAGATCGTCAGCCAGTTTGGCGTCAGCCGCACCATCCAGACCACCTATCTCCGGGGCATGCCCGTGGGCCAGAGCTTCTATCTCCACGTCGACATGGTAGCCAACTCGAAGCGGCTCAGCCACTTTACGTGCAAGATGACCGACGAGCAGGGCACCATCATGATGCTCTGCGAGCACGGCAAGGTCAAGCTTCCGGGCGCGGCGCAGCTGTAGCGGCAGCGTTGGCCCTTGGTCTGCATACTTTCTGAGCAGTCGAGCTACGATGGAGCCAAATGCGTCCGCAACTAGGTTCGATGCGGTCGGCCCCTGACGGCTTTGAGCAGGTTTTGACGATTAGGGTTTCAAGCCTCCAAGCTCAGCTGCTCGTTCGCATACACGGCAGTCAGCCTCGGCGGGCCGGGCCTCGGCGGCCTTGGCCCGCCCACGCGGCGGCCGGCATAATAGACAATGTACCGTGACTGTAGCAGCCGCCTCGGCCACCGGATGTTTCGGACTAACTTCGCGCAGCGCACGCCCGTTATCACCAGCCAATTGTTCCGAAGAACGGGTAAAGGCCGTCCGGCAGCGCAAGGCACCGAGCCGAGTGCGAAGATGCCGAGGCACCGACGTAGCAGTGAAAAATTTTGGGCCCGGCCGGCGTGCCCGCTAGCATCTCTCATTGGAGTTTCGCGCGGCGCTACGTTGCGGCACAGTGGTTTCCTTGATGATCGCAAGCGACGACAAACGGTGTCGCCGTGTA
>JANJPH010000352.1:0-10531 GCA_030407195.1 [Candida] tunisiensis
GCTTCTCAAACACGCCATGGCCGACGAACTGTATTATCCAGCCGGTGGCAAACGCCGCGAGTGCGACCTTCGTGGTGAAGGGGTTGTTGTGTGTCTGGATTTTCAAAGAGGTCGCTACGAGGCCGCAGCGCGCGGATTAGAGCACCCCGAGCCGCCCGGGCCGCGGCCCAAAACGGCAGGCGGCAACGCTCAGCTGATCTGCACACTGCCCGTGTCACGTGAACCTCCTCGTGACACTTGCATCACGTGACTCATGTTCACGTGACGAACATTTTTCTCACGTGACTATCACCACGTGACGCGTGGCACTCCATTACTACATCGTGTACTCATGCTATGGGCGCGTGCGTAAACAGATACGACACGCTCTCGCCGTTGTGGAGCCGGCGAATGGCCTCGGCGAGCGTCGGCGAGATGTCGATCGTGTCGAGCTTGGGGCACACCTCGCGCACATGGTGCGTGGGAATGGTGTTGGTGCACACCACCGCCCGGAGCGGCGACGCGTTGATGCGCTCCACCGCCTGGCCCGAGAAGATGCCGTGTGTCACAATGGCAATCACAGAGCTCGCGCCGTGGCTGATGAGCGTGTCGGCCGCCTTGACGAGCGTGCCACACGTGTCGGCCATGTCGTCCACCAGAATGCAGATCTTGCCCGACACGTCGCCCACCAGCACCATCTTGCTGACCTCGTTCGCCCGTTGCCGCTCCTTGTGGATCAGCGCGAACGCAAGGTCCAGCCGGTCCGCCAGCGCGGCGGCGCGCTTCGCACCGCCCGCGTCCGGCGACACGATTACAGCGTTCTTGTAGTCGATGTTCTCCTTGATATACCGCAGCACCGACGGCTCCGCGTAGAGGTTGTCCACGGGCACGTTGAAGAAGCCCTGGATCTGCGAGGCGTGCAAGTCCATCGTGATGACATGGTCGCAGCCCGCCGTCTGGAGCATGTTCGCCATCAGCTTGGCGGTGATGGGCGCCCTCGACTTGTCCTTCTTGTCCTGCCGTGCGTACGGGAAGTTCGGGATTACGGCCGTGATCCGTCGTGCCGACGCAGTCTTGCAAGCGCTGACCATGATGAGCAGCTCCATGAGGAAGTCGTTCACCTCGCCGCAACCGGTCTGAAGAATGAACACATCCTCGTCTCGAACGGACTCTCCAATCGTCACCGAGGTCTCCTGGTTGGAGTACTGGAACACTGCCACCTTGCTGAGCTCAATGCCGAGTCTGGCCGACACGAGCTTTGCCAGCTCCGGGTGGCTGTTGCCGGTCAGCAGTTTGATGCTGTTGGACGCCATCTTGTGGAGGATGTCCTTACTCCGGTTCGTTCGGCCTTCGCCATCGGCCGGACCTATTTTTTTTTTTTTTTTTTTTTTCCTATTCAGCCACTTTCGGTAGGCCCCGCGTTACCCTGGCCACCACCTGCCTCGACCACCCGCTTTAATTGGGCCGTCGGTCACGTGAACGAATCACGTGAGTCAGGCACGTGAGTGGCAACCCTTGCCCAAACGCCACGCACTCTATTACTGTACAACAATCGCCGCCATGAACTTCTCCGTCTCGCAGTTGTCTGGGTCGACCTGGGCGTGCCGCGGCGGCAGCTGGCCCGCCGGCAGCACCGGCGCTGCGTGCACCACGAGCTCAACCAGGTTCAGCCCCGGCTGCAGCTTGAGCTCGAACGTCCCCGGTATGTTCTTGCCCTCGTGGTGCTGGGCTGCCCACAGCGACCGCGTAGAGTGCACCAGATAGTTGTTTTGGTACACGTTGATCTGGTACAGCCGCTGGTGGAACGTGCGGTGGAACACGCCCGTGACCGCCACCAGTTGGTGGAAATACGGCAGAGTGAACGCACACGACTGCACAGTGTGGGTGGGCGACGCCTCCAGAGCAACCTTGAAGCTATGCCGGTTGTCCGGGTGCTGGTTCGTGATCGAGAACTCGCTCACAAGGGCGTCCTCGAGCCCCTTGCCCTGCGGCCGATGCCGCACTTCCTCCTTCATGATAGCAGCCACAAGCGCGGCCCGGCTCTCTTCGGCCTCGATCTCTGCGAGCTCGGCCGCCTTGTCCGCCTCGGGCGTCCCGTCTCTCTGCTGCTCCGTGCTCATCTGGCGCAGCTGGTTGATCTCAGACGCCCCCAGCGACGGTGACGCGAGCGATCCCCGGCGCGACGCCTCCCGAGACGACGCCATGGGCATGGTCTGGTGTCGGGACCGGCCCCGGCTCAGATACGCATCCCGCGTCTGCTGGGCAGCCGCCTTCTCGCGCTCAGCCACAAGCTTCTGCTTTAGCTGAGCCACGCTCAGCACTGGCCGCTTCGCCACCCACTCGTCATAGCCCTCCGGCGTCTGGAGCCGCACTTTGTTCCACAAGAACCGGAAGCGGTCCTCGAGATGGCCGGCGTCACCGTACACCTGCGACGTCTCCTCGTTGTACTTGCGGGCGTTCTCGAATACCAGCGCCATCTGCCTTTTGAACTTGGGCAAGGTGTTTATCTCGCCCGTGAGAAGCTTCGTCTTGATGCCGTTGAACGACTCTGGCTCGGTGATGGTCTCGTAGTAGTCAGGGTAGTGGTTCCGGTCGGGCAGCTCCATGAACGCGTACGCGGGCTCGCGATTGCGGACCTTGAAGGTGGAGAGCTCGTCGATCAGCCCTAGACAGCGTCTCTGAATCGCTTGGAAGAACGTCTCGAAATGCTCTTCCTGCGGTATGCCATCCCACCATGCCTGGACCTGGATGCGGACATAGTCGTAGATCTGCTTGGCGTCCTTCGCCACCATGCTGTCCGGCTCGTTGTATGTCGCAGCGTTCTCTGCGAGCGTCCGGAAGTCGAGCAGGAACTCGGACGGGTCGGCATACGTCTTGTTGGCTACCTTGTCGCGGATTGAGTTGATAGAGATGGGATAGGAGACTGTCCGGAAGTAGTCGGGATAGAGCTTCTTGCTGGGCAGCTTGAGGAACAGCTGGACGATGCTCCGCTTTCCCGAGCCCGACTCGTCCGTCTCGGTGAGTTCCAGCACGCCGTCGGCGACCAGCGTGAACATCTCCTGGGGGGACAGTTTGCGGGCTCCCTGGGGGATTATGGACTCAAAGTGGTGGTCCGTGGGGTTTGTCGGCCCGCGGCGCGGGTTCAGCACAGGGTCCGCCTCCGGATCCTCGGTCCTGGCCCGCTTGCGCTCCCTCTCCGGGCTGCCTGCCTTCTGGCGCTTCGAGCCCATGTTGGCGGTGCGTCTCGGGATTTCGCGACAGAGTATATTTTTGAATCATGTATTATACAGACTTGAGTGACATTACGAGGTCGCCGACGGGGGCGATTCTAGTGTCTGCTTCGAGTGCTTTTGCGACGTCTGCCGCGAGCCGGCTCAGCCACTGCCGCTCGTCCTCGCCGAGCGCTGATTTTGGTGCGGGCTTTGCGTAGTCGCTGGCGTCTATGGTGTCCAGTATCCGCCGGAAGTCTGCCGCCGTCCTGCTGGCGGTCTGGGCTTCGGGCCGTGCTACCGACGTCACGTCTATGAGGTTTCTGTGTCAGTGGCGGCCATGGCCTTGCCACGGTGCTCGTGTGCCACGGGCCCGCTTCTTTGCCGTGCACGTCCTGGACGTCGCTCAGCGATACTCACTTGCCGGTGCTTGTAACGATCTCATTGAGGGCCTGCTCTCGCCGCCACCTGTCCTGCCTGTCGGGCTGTTCCCTTGCGTAGTTACTGGGTTAGCGGCGGCTGCGTGTTGGCCGTGAAAAAGGGCCTTTGGCACGCACTCTTGGTTGGCCAGGAGCGGCGTCCGCTCGTTCGTGGGGTACTCTTCCTCGTCTCCGCGCAGGCACGACGAACAGGCCCCCATTGCTTGCTCTCATCCGGTGGCCGCCGTTGCGCGTGTTGGGGGCCTAACAAAAAGTCGCTGATGTAATCGCCGGGGCTGCGGTTACGTAAATCCCGTGACCCCCGGCAGCCGCGAGGCACGCGCATTACATAAGCGTTGCGTCACGGCGCCGCCCGGCGCCCCAGCCTGCCGCGGCCGCCGCCAGGCCACCAGCGGCACACTCTGTCGCGCCTGCTCGCGCCTGCTCGCGCCAGGCTTCCTTCCTCTGTTCACTCTGTTCATTGCTCGCTCTGGCGTCGGCGGCGCTGACTAACCCCGTCCGCGTCCGTTACGTAAATCCCGTGACCTGTCCCAATTCGTCGAGACATGCATTACATAAGCCCTTATGTCACAGCGCCCGTCACGCTTCCTGGCACCGCCACCACCAGATCGCACTCACGACGAACCGGCACGGCACCGCACCAGACACACGCAAAGATGGCCACCAGAGCAGCGCACAAGCGGCTCACGCGGGAGTACATGCTGATGCAGGAGAACCCGACTCCGTACATCACCGCAAAGCCCGACGAGGCCAACATCCTGGAATGGCACTACCTGATCTCCGGCCCGCCCGACACCCCCTACGAGGGCGGCCAGTACCACGGAACGCTGACGTTCCCGCCAGACTACCCGTTCAAGCCGCCTGCCATCCGTATGATGACGCCTAGCGGTCGGTTCATGACCAACATGCGGCTGTGCCTCAGTATCTCCGACTACCACCCCAAAACATGGAACCCGGCATGGTCGGTGAGCACCATCCTCACCGGCCTGCTCTCGTTCATGACCTCCGACGAGACGACGGCCGGATCCATGACCACCGGTGACGAGCAGAAGCGCAAGTACGCCCGGGAGTCCAAGGAGTGGAACCTGCGGTGCGACCAGGAGTTCCTGGATCAGTTCCCCGACGAGGCAGCGCAGAACAGAGTCGACGTTGCGCTCGCAAAAGTTGCCACGGCGCCGAAACCGGCGCCAAAGCCCGCGTCACGGAGCGTCGCGCTCAACGCCAGGCCGGACAATAAGTGGAGCCCCCGCCAGAAGGCCGTCTGCCTGGCAGTGGTGCTGCTGGGCTGGGTCCTCGCCGCGCGGGCCCTTGGCACTGACTATTGATGTCCTCTCTGGACAGCCATGTAATATTTATTAGAATGCATCACGGGCAATAGAGTCGACGAACAGCGTGGCAGTGCCACCGAGTCTGTCCTGGGTTGGCTCCCATGCTAGCAACACCTAGCTCGACCAGACAGCTACGGTTCAGTAAACGTTCTGTAAATTGATTCATGCTAGCGTCTATTCACAAAGATGCCAGGTTCGTGACGTCGTGACGGATAGGTAGAGCGGATTAGCCGAGATGCTCGCGGGCGGCTGGTCATGGCGGCCCTACTCGTGCGAGGAGTACATGGCTGCGACGATAGCAGGGCCCACAAGCGAGCCGTCCTCGGCAAGCTCGAGCTGGATCTTGCGGTTCTCGGGCCGTCCTAGGATGTCGAGATACGACTGGAGCCGCTCGATGAACGCAGGATACTTCTCGACCACGGCGCCCGTACATGCGCACACGCACTCCTCGACCTCCTTGGGCTGAGTGGCCGCGATGGCGAGAAGTCCAGCCGCGGTGATGGCAGCGGCACGCGAAGAGACGGCGTGGAAGACCGCACACATGACCTGAACGTCGTAGTCGGTGACGAAATAGTCATCCGGGCACGGATGGCTCTCCTTGAACACCTTCTTGGCCTCCGCCATGTTGGAGTCGTGGTAGAGCTGCTCCATCTCTGCCATTGTCTTTGACTCAAACCCGTAAGGCGTCTCAAAGCCGGCCGGCATAGCGGACGAGTCTGCAGTCCGCCAGAAGATGATGCGCGCCCTGACCAGGTCGCGAATGATGAGGCGGCTGAGCTCGCCGAGGTAGCGACCGGAGACCTTGGTCTCGAACGGCTGGTAGCCGGGACGCTCGTTGGAGGCGTCCATCTCGATGTCCCACATGGTCTCTGGGATGATGCCTGTGCCCATCATGCTCATCTCTGTGTTGATGGCGGCCTGGGTGGCGCGAGCGAGCCACCGGGGGTCGCGGTCGCGGAGCTTCTCGGGGTAGCGGTCGGTGGGCAGGAAGACAGAGCTGTTGATGCCGGTGCCAAGGATGAGGGACAGCTTTGTTGTGGGACTCGAGTAGGTGTGGCTCAGCAGCGACGCGATGGTGTCGTTGATGATGGCAACAACCATGACGTCCATGCTGAGTTCAGCAAACGCCGTCTCAAACATGGTCTTGAGGCACTTTGTGCGGATCTCGTCGGCCACGCCGTAGCCCTTGCCCATGCCCTGGACGAGGCCCTCGTGCACCTCGTGCTGCTCGAACGGGAACGACCAGGTGAGGCCCATGGGGATGGTCTCGCTCTTGGCGAGCCAGCCGTGCGAGAAGCCCTCGTCCAGCACGAGCTGGATGCGCTGGGCCATCCACAGGAAGAACTCGCGCTCTGACGAGTTCTTGACGTCGTCGGCGACGAGGTCGACGGTGCGGTGGAGGACGGTGGCGGGACGGTCGCCGGGGGCGGCGCTGCGCTCGCCCCGGAGGCGCACGACGGCGACCCGGAGGGTGGAGCCACCGAGATCAACGGCGAGATAGGTGCCCTTCTCGGTGCCGGACGGGACGGCGTCGACGCACGACGGGAGCATGGTCGGGGTGATGCGGTGGAGCGAGTCCTCGATGGCGGCATGGAGGTTGCGGACGACGGTGCTGAGGGTGTCAAAGGACGAGGTAGAGTTTGTGAGCACCGTGAGCGCCTCTGATATGTCCGCGGGGATGGGGTTGGACGAATTCTTGCAGGCGAGGACAGAAATCAGGCTCGGGGTCGGGGGCGTGTGCTGGTGCGGCTGCTCGGTGCGGGCGAGCTGCTCGACGTGCTGCTCTATGGTTCGCATCATCTTGCCAGCCTCGTCGTCGTGGCCATCCCCGGGGGTGGCTGTAAGGCTCACCTTGGGCTCGTGCATCAACGTCGAGGTCGGCATTGTGTGGGGTGGGGTTAGACACGGGGCAAAGAGCGATCAGGTATATATATGGGGGCCGGGGACGGCAGCGACGCGATTCAGGGCCCGGGGTGGTACTATTTTTCCGCCCGGTCGGCGCCGTTTGCGTTGTAGCATGTCTATGTAACCGTTGTGGGCATCCGCCAGTCGCGCCTGACGCGCGCACCGCCAGCGCAGTGCGGCATGTCACATCGGCCAGCGGCCGTCGGCTGGCGGGGCTTTTTGGCCCGGGGACTCGATCCGGGACGCCGGCCTTCGGCGTCCGGCGTCCGGCGTCGGGGACCAGGCGTCGGGGACCCAAACCGTCGGCAATGCCGAAACTTTGGGCCGTCGCGGACGTTGCAACCCAGCACAGGGCGGCCGTCCGGCCCCCGACGGGGTCCCGTGCCCGCGCCCTCGTGGCTTCCGCCCGGTTCTGGCCGCTCCCGTTGCATGTTACATTGGCCCACACACCCCAGACATGCGACATCCGAGACCTGGGGCAGGGGAGGGGGGGGTCTCAAGGGCGGGGGAACGAGGCCAAAGACACAAAAAAACATGGCATGAGACAACCCCACATAGCTCATTGTATGTTCTCTACTAGCTCTGTCATCTGGCGAAACTGCCGCCACAGCATAAAGCCGTTGTCGCTGAAAATCCGCGCCTGGTGGTCCGCCAGACCGTCGATCACACACCGGTCAAACCCCTGGAGCTTGAACTGGCGCACCCCGCAAAACACGAGCCCGAGCGAAAAGATATTTGCCAGCTCGTGGAAGTTGGGGTCCGTCACCAGCCCGCAAATCCCGCCCACACGCGCATCGTGAAACTCGTAGATCCACGGCATGTACCGGGCAACGTTCACGCTGCCTCGCGTGAACAGGATGATGGCCCCCACCACCGTCTGCTTGACGGGGTCCAGCGTCACAATCACCTTGCCGTCCGCGGGCGCCGCGCTGCCCTGCGCCGACCCCGTCAGCACCTGGTCGTACAACTCGTAGATCCCCTCCGCCTGCCCGTAGTACTGCGACAGCAGCGTGCGAAGCTGCTGCGTCGTCTCCGGCGAGCTGCAGATGTCGAATCTGATGCCGACCAGCTCGAGCTCCTTGATCAGCTTCCGCTTGGGCACCCACTGCTGCACGGCAGTCAGAATCATCGCGTTGATGTCCGACTCCCCGGCCGGCGGCACCGCCGCCTGCGGCGCCGGCAGCCCCTCGGGGAACGCCACGATCCCTGACGGCAGCCCCAGGCTGTTCTTTTCCTCCGCTTTGACCGCTACGCTCTCACGCCGACTAAAGTCCTGCGTTGCCACCCGCCAACCCATCGCCTGCAGCCACTCGAGCAGGCCGCGCTGGTCGTTGAACGGCGCGGGCGACGACGCCACAGACGTCGTCCCGGTGTGCTGCCCACTATCGTACACAGGAATCCCCGAGAAGAAGGAGGGCACCTTGCACCCGAACCGGACCTTCGTCACCTGTCGCTCCTCCACGAGATACTTGATGGCACGCTCGTGTAGGGACCGCCCGATGGTCATCCCGCGCCGCGATGGCTCGACAAACACCATCGCAATGCACCCGATTTTGAGTCGCTCGTACACCCAGGTGGCCAAAAAGCCGTACACGCTGTTGGTCGACGAGTTACGCACCACGAAATGCGTCTGGCCCGGTATCGAGCTGAGGCTCTTGAGGCCCTCGCCGCCACTGAGCCGTCGGCTAGGAAAGCACACTTCCCAGAGCTTGACCAGTCGCGGCATGTCCCTCTCTGGGTCCCACTTCTCGACAAGCCACTTCTTAGCCCTGTTGCCGTTCCGGCCGCTCATGGACGTGACGCTGTTCGTCTTGTGACGGCCCTGGTAGAGCGACGAGCCGGGGAACGAGCCCTGCGGCGCGAGCTGGCCAAACAGGACCCTCGCCGTGGCGTCCAGGGCCTCCTGTGTGAACTCGTAGATGCACATGTACGTCCCGATGGTGCGGTCCAGTGCCAAGTCGTAGGGCGACGTGGCCGCGATGGCAATCATTGGTTTCCGTTGCTGCGAGCACACTACGGCTACATGTTTGGTGAAGCCAATCTGATACATGTTGCGGTTCGCGTCGGTGGTGACGACGATGACAGCCCGCGCTCGGTCGATTAGCGAGTCGTGGAGCGACATCAAGCCGTTGGCGGTGTAGCTAGCGTGCAATATCTTGCCCGAGTGCAGTCCTGCCAGGCTCTTTCCAAACCCTTGAAAGACGGTCTCGCCGTAGTGCAAGTGGGACTGGTCGGTGTGCTTTGTAGAGATCAAAGGCTTGACCAGCGGCGTGAGGAGGAGGATGTCCGAGTCCGGTTCTACGTGGTCGGTGAGCGGCAGGCAGTTGCCGTGGTCGCGGCACAGCGTGACCATCTGCTCGTAGCACGCCTTGCTGAGCGGCCGGTGGCGCTGCGACAGGTCAGCCAGGAAGCTCAGCGGCCGGGGGTTGAGCGTGGTCTCCCAGGTCAGGAACCGAGACTTGAGGGCGCGCACGCGGCCCGCCGACGACAGGATGTTTTGCCGACTCAGTAGCCCGTGCTGAACGGCGCCGAAGATGCCCGAGATGGCCTCGATCTGCAAACGGTAGGACGAGCACACGAGAATGATGTCGCATCCCGCCGTCGCGGCCATTACGGTGCCTTGCCGCACGCCCACGTTTTCGTAGAGGGCGTCCATCTCGAGGCACTCGCTCATGATCACTCCGTCGAAGCCCATGTCGTCCCGGAGCAGCTCACGGCAGACACGCTCGCTTAGGCAGGCGTGCATCTCGGACATGGCGATCTTGGGCAGCGCGCAGCCTCCGACCATGATGGATCCCATCTTGCCGCTCTTGATGGCCCGACGGAACGGGATGAGCGACGCCGTCTCGAGCTGCTCTATGCTCTCCGGCACGATGGGCAGCCCGAGGAACGAGTCTACCGTGGCGTTGCCGTAGCCGGGGAAGTGCTTGCCGCAGACGTTGATGCCGGCGGCATCGTAGCCCTCCAGCTGGGCGAGGCCAAACTGGGTCACCTCCTGAGGGTCGTCGCCACACGTGCGAACGCCTAGTAGCCGGTTTGCCGAGTTGGTCAGCACGTCCAGCACCGGGCCCAGAATCCAGTTGACGCCCACTGCGAGCAGCTCCCTCCCGGTCGCCTCCGCGACCTGCCGGGCGAGCTCGGTGGACCGCGTGGCGGTCACGGAGCATGCCATTCTCCTGGTCAATGGCCACGAGCAGGGGCTGGCTGTGGCCGGCATCGTAGGCTATCTGTTGGAGCTCGAGGATCAGGTCGCGTGCCGCGGCCGCGTCTGTGTCAGCAGTCAATCAGGGTCGGGGACTCGGCCACTTCGTCGGTCCTCCGTCCGTACCCACCTTTAAGGTTCTTTACCGAGAGGATGACGGCGCCGACCCGATAGCGTGTAATAAGCTCGCGGATCTGGGGTGTAACCTCGCGGCCGCCGAAGCCCGCGATGAACATCTGGCCGACGGCGTCGCAGAGCTCGGTGTCGCTGGGGTCGAAGCCGTCTACCTCAAGCGACTGGAACTGCGCCGGACGCGCAGAGGTCGTGGACGGGCCGTTGGGGTCGTGGAAGTGGGTAGGTCGCGACATGTCGCTCGGGCCGTGGTTGTGGCCAGGCGCGTCCCGGGCCGTCCACTGGGGCCCGTGGGCCTCGGAGACGGCCGAGACGCTCGGGCGGCGGCCGTCTGGC
>JANJPH010000353.1:0-10568 GCA_030407195.1 [Candida] tunisiensis
CCCTCCCCGTCCTCCCCAATGCGCGTACTAAGAGCCGCGACCGGCTCAACATCGAGCTCCAGGGTATGTCGCTCAACATTGAGGGGAAGTCGACTTGCAAGCTCGAGCCGGCGCTCAGATCGCGTGCACAGCTTGGCTCAGATCGGGGCGAGCAGCCACAGCAAGGATGTGTGGGCACCACCATGGGCATATGTCGTCGTCGGCCCGGGGTCACACTGCCGTCGCTTGGGCCGCACAACGTCATAGCAACAGCAACCTCTCTATAGATAACGCGCAGGGGTGACAGCCTGGCTCTCCGCTCCGCTCCCTCCTCCGCCGCCAGATCGGCGCCACAGGGATGGCCGTTGCCAAGCGTTGAGACCAGGTCTGGGTCCTCCCCTCCCGGTGTCAGATCTCACTGGCTGTTGGGCGCCCCTAGCCCCCCTGAGAGACATCGCATGGCCCGCACGTCTCATTTCCGCCGGCGGCGACACCGAGAGGCCGCTGCCGGCAGATAACACGCAAAACAGGCAGGCCCATTGCCATTTTGTGCCTGGTGCGTCCAGGCACGGGGCCCAAACGGGGCCCCAAGCGAGGTGCAGCATGAGTGCCTGGTCCCCCTCGGCCATGCATCCGCGTCGGTCGCATACGGAGGTTTCAGCGGGGCGCTCCCTTATCAAGCCGCGGGCATTGGCGGACTTGAGCCTCTGTCGCCGCCCGGCTGGTTTCATCCTGTTTGCACGGACACGGGTGTGGCCGTCGCTTCCGTGGCCGCTTGCCCGGGTCCCCGCCCATCACGTGACTGTCGTCATGGTCACGTGTGCTTTGTGATCACGTGACTGCCTAGGTGTTTACCACGTGACTGCCCGCCCGCGGCGGCACTTCGCCGGACGCAGCGCCACCCGCTCATCCCCGCCACTCGCCATCACCATCACCCTCGCCATCATCCCTCCGCCACAAGGATTCATATATTACATTAGAGAAACATTACTCGTCAGCCTCGATGGTCTGGGTCTGCATGCCCTTGGGGTTTGCCACGTTCACCGCCTGGACGTACGAGAACAGCTTCTCCTTGGCGCCCTCCTCGTCGTTTCTCTTGCGCGAGATGCGCACACGCATCCGATGGGGCACGCCCTTGACGCCGCGCTTCCACAGCTCCTTGTTGAGCTGGGGGTCCAGGCGCACGTCCGTGGTGCCGAGCTGCTGCTTAGCAAAAGCCTTGATGGCCTTGACGGCGGCCGGCGCCCGCTTCTTGAACTGAACGCCAAACACCTGAGTTAGCTCGCGGTCCGAGCAGGGTGCCACTGCTCGGCGACGCGCTCCTTTGGCGCGCCACAATCGGCCACACATACCCTCTTGTGGAGGTGAATGGTATATTCACGGGTGACGACGTCCGAGATGGCGCTTCTCTGCTTCTTTGCCGGGGCCATTGCTGCTATCTGGTCTGTAGGTTCCGTCCGGGTCCGCGATGCACCACCGAAATTCACCCCCGGTGTAGCTGCCTGGCCAGAAAATTCAGAGTTGTCTCGTTTCGTGAAAGCAGTCACGCCATGCTGTCAAAAGTATTCTCAGGCGCCGCACATGATAAAATATACCACGTGCGAGACACGCAGCGGGGTATATCGTGGGCCGCAGGGCGTGCGGCTCAGGGACAGAAAGTTCATGCATTTGCTGCCTAAAGGGGTAGGACATAAACACACGTCTGTTTGTCGACAACCAAAGCCCGGTCAAGGCACCCCACGCGCAGTTTGGCAAGGCATTAAAGGCACCCGAACCGTTTACAAAGTGCTGCAACTCTGTCGACCTCACCAAGATGGCGGAAACCGCCCCGGCGCACTCCTTCGCCAACAACTTCTGGGGCAAGGATGACACAGGAGTCGCACGAGTCCTCCAAAGGGCACACGAGGCGAAGCAGATCTGCGAGGAGGTGCTCTCCTTCTACAAGGAGCGCATCGCCATCGAAGAGGACTACGCCAAGCGCATGATGTCGCTCTCTCGCAAGGCCCTGGGGAGTTCCGATGTCGGCACCCTCAAGCAATCATTCGAGACGGTCCGCACCAACACCGAGGCCATGGGCAAAGCCCACGCAAACGCTGTTTCCCAGATCAAGACCCAGCTCGAGGAGCCATTGGCCCAGTTCGCGGCTTCCATGCGCTCGCGCCGCAAGGGCATCCAGACTGCCGTGGAGCAGCTCCTGAAGACCAAAGTGCAGCAGAACGCCGCCGCCCAGAAAGCTCGAGAGAAGTTTGAGAGCGATTGCAACAAGATCAATGGCTATTATGCTCAGCAGAACCTTTTGATGGGCAAGGAGCTGGAGAAAAACAATGCCAAGCTCGACAAAGTGCACATGTCAGTCGGCAACACCAAGCGCGACTATCAGAACTCGCTCAGGGTTCTGGCTGAAACAATGGACCGCTGGAACCACTCTTGGAAGAACAACTGTGACAAGCTCCAGGATTTAGAGGAGGAGAGGATCAATTTTCTCAAGTCGAACCTCTGGGCATACACCAATATCGTGTCCACGGTGTGCGTGGCCGATGATGAGTGCTGCGAAAACATCCGTCTGTCGCTTGAAAAATGTGATGTGGCTCAAGACATCGAGACGTGGGTGAAGGCCAAAGCCACGGGCGCTGACATCCAGGACCCGCCCGAGTTCATCAACTTCCTCTCTGGTCAGTCTCGTGACGACGCTGGCTCATATCGCATCGCGCAGTTCCCTCGGAGCACCATAGATACCGACGTCTCTACCGTTGTTGACGCCGATGGCGATGACGACGCTACAATCGCTCAAGCGCCAGTCGCAGCACCAACCCAGGTGCCTGGTGGAGACCGGGAGAGCCGCTTCTCAGCCGCTGCGCTCAAGAACACTTTTACAAATATCAAAGCCAACCTCCGAAACGAGGACACGCCAGCTGGCCGCCAGGGTCGCGGTCTGATGCAGTCCTTCGAGTATCCTGACCTCACCACACCTCACGACGGCCAATCGGTCAGCCGTAGCGCGTCCCAGTCGCCCGTACACCGACCAGCGTCGCCTGCCGCCTCCGACTTCAGCCAACCTACCTCAGTGTCGTCGCAGGAAGGTGCCGCGGACATGCCGCCAGCCGAGGAGAAGCAAAAGAAGTGGTCTTCGCCGTTTCGACGCCGCTCTCGGAAAGACATGCGGGCCTCGGATAATTCTGCTGTATCAGGGCAGTCCGCAGCATCCGCTCAGTCGGCCGGTGAGAGCATCACTGCAAACATTGGACGCCAATTCATAGCCGCCGTCCGGTCAAAGTCGCCTATGCTCACTGCTGGGCCGTTTGACCCTCAGCCTCATTTGGAGCACCCGCGACTACGTCGATCTCAAGAGGGAAGAGCCACTCCTGCCGCTGTGTCCGATGGGCGGACCCAACATGGTGGTCACCCGTCCGCCTTGAGTGTTGGTGATAATATATTCGACCTCAGCGAGGGACCAAGGCCTGCTAGCGCCGCAACCAGCAGAACTCTCAAGCCTTTGGACACGGACGATCCCCTGGTAGCAGCCCTGGAACAACTGAAAATGTCCTCCGCCTCGACACAGGCACCACAAGGGGGCAACAGTCTCCGCAGCTCGCAGCAGAGCTCGATAAACAGTGGCGCCGGCAAGTACGGTAATCTGAGCACTGCATCAAAGGCTAATCCGGTGGCTATCCCGGGCAAGCGGGTTTCGTCGCGGTCTGCGCCATCATCGCCAACACGGTTCGACAATTCCGTGTTTGGTTCGCACACTCGAGATGAAAGTGCTTCTTATGGCACCGCCTCTCGTCGTCAGGGTTTGCTGGAGTCCGCTCACCACCAGAACCACGCCGGCACTGGCTATCCCATCCCAGGTCCTCCCCATCAGCGCCCAGGTTCTGCGGCATCGGGCCACCCGGCCCACGCACGGTCGCAGTCGTCTTTGGCTGCCCCTCGGGCTGCTTTCACCGCCAGCGAGATGGAAGCCACGTCCTCTCATTATGCCAATCAGACACAGTCCATGTTCCGGCCCCAGTCACAGGGACACCGACCAAAGTCGCAGGCCTCGCTGGGGCAGTCTCGGTTTGAGGACTACGAGCCAGGCGCCAGTCCACAGCAAGCGAGACCATCCGTCAGCGGCCAGGGGCCACAACGACCCCGTTCGATGGGGCCTGACCAGTTCGCGTCTTCGCAGCTCCATATGCCGCAGCATCTTCAGCATTCACAGCTAGAGTATCGCGGCCATCCGCGAGCTGGGGGGAGTGCGCGCGGCGACCCTCGTGTCGATGCTCGGTACCAGCAACGCTGGCAGTCGCGTCCGCCGCGGTCCAAGTCGTCACTGGACACCCGCCCTGAGGGGCGAGGCGGCGGAAGTCAGCTGCCAACCACCTCATGCGACGGACGGCCAGTGATCCGGTACAGCCGGGCTGCGTACGACTACCGAGCCGCCATCCCGGAGGAAGTCTCTTTCCGAAAGGGTGACCTCATGCTAGTCCTTGCAATGCAAGAGGATGGCTGGTGGGAGGTGGAGGTGTTGGGTGGCCGTGGACGCCTCGGCCTCGCGCCCAGTAACTTTCTGGTAGACTACATGTGAACGTTGTAATAAATAGATGTGTTTGGGTCATTGCTTGAACGCCGCGTATGATGGTAGGGCGGTGATACCTTGCTCTCGGATTGATTTCATGAGGTCGAGTTTGGCCGCACTGCTGCCTTCATGTTGTAGTTCATACAGGCTGCAAAGGTTGAATATAACAGTTGCAAGAGTGACTCCGCTGGACACAAGTTGTTGGAGGGTTTCAATGGCCCCCTGTAGGTCACCACGGTGGAGGCGGGCTATCGCGAGACTGTTTTGCGCCGCGGTAGAATGTGCTGGGTCATTTTTGAGCACCTCAGTGAGCTCTCGCTCAGCAGCCGACCAATCCGCATCTGCAATGGAACAGATGGCGAGGCCAAGCGGCCGGTCGCCTGGATCCGCCTGCGCAAACCACTCTCGAGCTGAGAGTGTGTCCCCAATCTGCAAGTAGACAAAGGCCATATGCTGCGCGACTGTCTGTTGATATTTGACCTGCTCAGCGTCACCATTCTGGCGCTTCAACGTATCGTAGAGGCTGGCAAGATGGTCAAGGGCTGTCGAGTAGTCCTGCATCGCCACCAGCGCGGTGGCCACGAGAATGCCCAAATCACGTAGCCTTGCTTTCCACTGAGCCTGGGACTCGCTCTCTTCTGCTCGCTTCGCCCTCTCTGCCTCGATGCGTGCCTCGCGTGCAAGCACGTAGTACTTCTGTAACGTAGCGACAGTTGGGGTCCCTGGATCGCGACGACTACCTGTTTGTAGCCGTGTTGCCAGGAGACGCAGTTCCCAGGGCACGATGCTCCGGCCGTCTTCTTCTCTCAGGTCGTCGGCGCCCAATTCGCCCAGTTGGCGTGCCTCTTGAACTGCTATTGCAACGTGCCGCGTCGAGACGAGACAGTTGAGCCTGATGTGCCAGAGCCTGAGCACTTCGCGCTGAGCAGCTCCATCGTTTCCTCCAGTACGTGCCAGTGTGCGACCAGCGTCCAGAATCCGCCTCCTTGTTTCCGCCGCCGCTGGCAGAAGAAGCTGCTTGTCTAGCAATTCATCGAGGCCAGCATCAAGCTCTGATTCGCCCACCGCGAACGGCTCTGGAGGCTCGTACGCCGGCAGCGATTGGAACAGGCGCGGGTCTACTAGTCGTGACACGTCTGGCATTTGGTATCTCCGCTCCGTGGCCACGGTTGATGGTTGTGGTGTCGGAACCAAAAAAAAAAAAAGACGACGGGTCTTGCCGTGGATCGAACACGGGGCCTCTCGCACCCTAAGCGAGAATCATACCACTAGACCACAAGACCTGAAGATGAGAAGTTTAGGGTTTGGGTCCAACGAGACTTGGCTGTGAAACGGCAGAGCGGCGACGAATAGCCCCACAGGGCGCTGAAAGGGTAGCAGACAGACCAGCCCAGAGGCCCTTTCAGCATAGAAGCCAAGACTCGCTGTCGTTGTCCGATTTTGACCCATCTACGGAGACAAGTGCGGCTCTTGGGGTTTTGCTTCAAAAAAAAGTCACTGCTTCGGCTAACGGCTGAGCAGCCCTGGGGCGAGATGCCCGAAACGCCCCTTCCGTATACCGGCTGATGTGAGAGACGAAGGTTGGCGCTCCAAACTTCAGTGGCCGTAATCCGACGACGGAAAAAAAAACCCTCTCTGACGGGGAATCGAACCCCGATCTCCCGCGTGACAGGCGGAGATTCTAACCATTAAACTATCAGAGAATTTCTTAGAAATGTAAGGGTTCGGACGCGACTAGACGTGACTTCGGAGAGGGCACGTGACTAAGTGGCGAATATTGCGGAGAACCCTTAGCGAGAGTACGTTATCGGTAACGATCAATTGAACTAAAGAGAGAGTGGTGAGAATAATTAGAACAATGAGTGCAGCGAGAAGTGAAGATAGATAGCGAGAGAGATCAGTCAAGAGCTGGTTGCGCTTGATTGACGAGTGAGTGCTGCCGAGCTGAGGGTCAGGAGGGACCCCTTTTATAATCTGGAGTCCGTGGAGAAGAGGCATAATGCCATGGGCAACTCATACCGATGGAACGTTCTTCATGGTTCCTGAGTATCATCGTGGGTAGGTCATACCGACGGTGTAACATTGTGCTTCACGGTGACATATCACGTGGATAAGTCACGTGCGAAGTAAGAGTGTCCTTGAGTAGCCTCGGAATCCTTACAAGAAATGTAGGGGTTCTGAGCATACTTGCAGACAATTTGTATACAACACGTGACAAGTGCACGTGACTGATAGCTGGAGCATATCTCGGCCCATTATGCGAGAGCCAAGAGCCCAGTCGGTAAAGCTGACGTAGTCCCCGGCTCCCCGCCAGGCTTACCTCGGACAGCAGGGTCCCCACCTGTCGGACTCCGCCTCCGACCCCGTCTATAGGAAGGGTCGATCCAGACTCTCAACTCAGCAGCACTCGCTCGTCTATCAACTGCTTCCAGCACTTGAATGATCTCACTCCATTCTCTATCTTCCCTTCTCGCTGCGCTCTGTCTTTAGTCCAATCGATCTTTACCGACAAACGAACTCTCTCTAAGGGTTTTTGCCACATTCCACGCCACTTGCCCACGTGCCTCCCTTGCCGTCACGTCTAGTCGCGTCCGAACCCTTACAAGAAAAAAATTCTCTTTTTTGCTATTTGCGGATTCACGAATGCGCTCAAAAGCTGCGGTTGCCACCGTATTTTAGCAAAAAAATGGGTGCTCCAAACAGATACATTGTTCTGGATAAAAAAGTGGCCGAAAGATGGTTGCTTTCCCCAATTAATTCGATTTTTACCTCCTTTCGCCACTCCGTCGTTACCTGTTACGACTGTCCTTCAGAGAAAGTCAGCCTTTCGACAGTCTGTTCGAAACCGTTTATTGCTGGGTCTGGAAGTAGTACATCGAGCACTCGTCGCCTCTGGACGAAGGCTCTCGGTCCAAAATATTCCCCTGGATTGAATAATGAACCCACCGGTCAGACTTCGGCCGATGCCGACAGCTTTCCTCGAACCGTGGAGTCTAAGGACACCGACCGGACACGCTCGCGTCAGCCCGAAGTCGACCACTAAAGCGTGTGACCCTCCGAGCATCTCAACCCATTTACGAGATACTGCGGCTAGTCATGGCAATCGATGGCCGCTGCCACTGCTACCTGGCCCAGGCCGCTGCGCCAGACTTGCCCGAACGGAAAAGTACAGCTTACTGAAAAAAAGACCGGGCGACACGGTCGCCCGAAGTCGGACGAAAGGGGTAGCTCGATTACCCGTGGACAACACCGCGGTATCTATGCGTGCATTGGACGTACAAAGTGTCTTTTGGGTGCTACCACTCCAGGTTATCTGCCCACTGTACAGACTTGGTCTTCGACATCTGCGCCATTGCGGCCTGTCGCAACGGTCGCCGCCTAGGAGGCGGCGCGGCAGCAGGTTCGGATTGGGGCCTGATGTTCTCAGACTCGCCACCGTACTGCGAGGTGAGCTCCTTGGCACTGTAAAATCCAACGCGTGGGCCGTACATCCTGTTTGTTGCCTCCGTTGATTTGGATTTCAGGACTGGCTTCGAAGGCACCAAACCTGACTGTGGCCTGCATCTCCGGCCTGGCGATGGTTCGGGCGCTGCATTGGCTTCTCGCAGCCGTGCCGACCGCCGCGGTCCCGGCGGAGGCGAACCTGGGACACCAGGCTTCGCAACCTGGGATTCGCTTTCCTCATCTGTATTTTCCTTTTCGGGACTGGCCTGCCTCCTCCTAGCAGGTTTCGAAATTGCCTCAATTGCTCTCTTCGAGGCCCTTCGGACCGGCCGTGACCTGGTCGGGGTCGTTGCGCTTGCTATAGTCTTGTCCGCTGCAGCGGGTGTTGTCCTTGATGCCGGATTCCTTCGCGTCGACCGGCGGAGAGGTTGTGGCGACAGGAGGCGTTGGTTGGCAGGAGATGGCTTCGCCATGGACCGGGCGTCTGAATCGCTAGATGGGACTCTGTCATCTTCGTCTTGTTCGGCGACCGCTTCAGCCACGTCGTTCCCTGAGGCTGCAGAAGACGGACCGCGGAGAGCGGGTGGCGAGGCGTCGTCAGATTTGGACAGATCCTCCACCGGTAGCAGTGGGGCCGGAAAGGCTGCTGGGCTAATTTTCGGGCAGTCCCGGGCCAAGAGGGACCCCCTCGGCGACTTCGCGGCCGCGAAGAGCCGCTTGCCAGTGAGTGGCGGCGACGCAGACGGCAGAGCGTGCCGCATGGACGAGTACCTCATGTCGGAGACGACGGGAGTGATCGTCGGATGCTCAGCGGTGGCGCCTCCTTGGATGGCACGGGGCGCAAACATGACACTCGGACTCTCCACACTGGGGGTCCGCATGCTCAGCAGCCTGTGTGGGCTGAGAGTTGGCTGGAACGGCTCTGGAGCGCCATAGCATTGCGGCAGAATGCCAGTATGGTCGGTCTCTGGTGCCGCCACGGCGTCGTGGTCGAGGCCGAGGTCGAGGTCGGGGCTCCACGCCAGCGAGAGGTCCTGGAACTGGACCGAGAGGTCGTCGTGGACGTCGACGGGGACGAACGGGGCGCGGCCCTCGAGGATGTCGTTGATGTCCTGGACCCAGCTCTCGTCCTCGGCCATCGCTGGGTGTGTGACTGGTTTTGTTTACTTTGGGTGCGGCGGTCGCCGGGACAACGGGGCAGTGGGTGCAGTGCACGCAGGGGCTCGCATCACGAAATCCGGCGGCCCCGGTGGCGATGAGCAGGGCGGGCGGGCGGAGCAGAAGCGCGGTAGAGGCGCAGACCGTCGTCAGGCTGCTCACCGGGGATGCCTGGGCCGCTGTCTGGGCAGCCTGGCTGGGGCAAGTATTCGGGCCCTGCTACGTTGTGTGATGGCCGCCCCGGTTAGCGATGAGAAGAGCGAACTGGCGGGACAGCGCGGTACAAGTGCAGGCCCTTGTCAGGCAGTGCAGGCCGTTGCCAGGCTGCTGCCTGGGCGGCTGCCTGGCTGGGACCCGTCCCAGGACCCCGGCTACTCTGCGTGGGGCGGTCGCCGGGTCGACGGGTCCCCGGCGCAGAGGACGCAGGGGCTTGCATCCATGAAAAAAAGGGCCGCCCAAGTCGATGAGGAAGGCGGACGGGGGGACGCAGCGCGGTGGAGGCCGCTGGCTGAGCCGTTGCCTGGCCGGGCCGCTGGCTGAGCCGTTGCCTGGCCGGGACGGGTCCCCTAGCCCTGGGCTATAGCCTCGAGGGATTTTTTGTGCCGATTCGAGGTACCTCTGTCAAAAAGCACGATCTGACGCTCAACAAAAGTCACCGAGCGGCGACAGGGAGGCACGCGCACGGCGGGGGCCGGGGACCCCCCGCAGCGTGTGCAATGCGGTGCGCGACATGGGTGTGATGTGGGGCGCGTCGAGGGCGGGAACAGTAGACGGGATCGACGCGGTCCATTCCGCTCGAGGGGCTAGGGAGCACGAAAGCCCAGGGGTACGACGGACGGCATCGTACATGAAGTGTTTGACGGTGGTTGTGGCCACAATGCGGCGATCGGCGGGCGCGGTGTCGGGCTGGGACATGTGGCGAAGGTTATCAGCAGAGCGTCGCGGGCCAAGAACGTGATTCTGTCATATGTCTCGGAGCGAGAACGTGACGACGCGAGGGAGATATTGGCGTGTAGCGCGTGGCCGTCGCCGGCGCGGCGTTGGCACGCCTCCAGGGCGAGCTGGCGACTGGCCGGGCTGGCCAGAGTGTCGCCGGCCCGGGGTACGCCTGCGCCTGTTGGCCGTGGCCGCGGGCCCGGCCACCCGGGCTCGCGCTCATGACGAGATCTGGCAGCGGCGCCCGACGCAATGCTTGATTGCTTTTGGGTGCGCTAGCGCGCTCGGCTAATGCCCCTCGGGGGCGACGAAAGCCTAAACCGCAGGGCGCGAGAAGCGGCGCCGGGCGGCGCTCAGGCCGGCCAACGGACTCGCACCGGCCAGCGCCTGCGCGGCCCAACTCTCTCGCCGCACCGTCGGCTGTCCCTGGCTCGTACGACTCGGGCCGTCTTTCTACGCGGCTCGGTTGCAGTGCAGCATAGGCCTCTGTCAG